>JBAJHX010000039.1:17466247-17480405 GCA_037176925.1 Amniataba percoides | reverse complement strand
AGGCGGAGGTTGGGATAAATGCACCGAGTGCCACATCAACCGCGGGCATCAGGGACTCTCTCTCTCTCTCTCTCTCTCTCTCTCACACACACACACACACACACTCTCTCTCTGTTCAGGCTGATTTTCTCCACAGCCACCATCCTTGATTCAAACACTTCACACAGTGCACAGAGGTGTCACCCGGGTCAGGCAGTCCCGTTTTTATTCAGAGTGAAAAGGCAAACACACACTTAAAACAGCAGCCACAGCATCTGTTAAGTCTTCTTCAGCACTCCAGGTGTTATCACTGAGGTCTGCGCTCCCTGTGCCAAGTTCAAAGTGCAAACTCTGACAGGGTGACAGGTAATAACCATCAAAGGCATCAGCAGCCTGAAGAATAACCGCACAGCCTGCAGAAGGAGAGAGCATTTGGCATTTCACTACTTTTAAAGATCAATAACGAGAGCTTACCTTCACACGCCTCTACACCATCCTCCTCCTCCTCCTCCTTGCAGGGTTGAGGAGACGCCAAAGTCAGCACATCGGAAGCGGCAGCATCCAGTGTCCTTTCACTCGTCTCCCCCTCTAGCTTCACCTCAACGATTCCCCCTTCCTCCTCTACTTCATTCACGTCCTCATCATCCTCGTCCTCCTCCCGTGGAGAGCTGAGGCTCCGAGGAGGAGCTGTGGGAATGACGAGGTCGGGCCTGCTGGAGAACAGCTCCCTCAGGATGTGGATGGGCGAAATGGTGACATCCCAGTTAGTGATGCCGAAGTCACGGAGGTGGGCGCGGGCATGGCTGGACAGGCCGGCTCGGGTGTCGAAACCGGCGCTGCAGAACTCGCAGTGCATCACACTGAAGGTGTCCGGGTCAAAGTTGGCAACTGTGGAGAGGAGCAGGCGATACAAGTGGAAGTTTAGGCATGTAACTGAGTGTGCACTATGATGTTTTGCAGCTTAAACTGACTCACAGATGTGATCCCAACAGTTTTATCTTCAACACTTCAACAAGTTCAACTTATGACAAGTTCAAGAGTGATTATGAAGCACGCTAACTGGGGATTACAATGTCAGTACATCAGTACTGCTTTGATTTCGAACCATCTTCACAACTATTGGACAAATGACCATGCGATTTGTACAGACATTCATCATCTCCAGAAGATGAATCCATTTGACTCCCCTTACTTTTCCTCCAGTTCTCAAACCTCTAAAATGAGTAATATTGGATAGATTGATGAACTCTGGTGCACACATTCATGTGCCCTTTTGGATGAATTACATTCACTTTGGTGACCTCTTCATCTAGAGGACTTTGGTTTATCACATACCTGCAAACACCTGACATTCCCATCTGTGTGTTTATGGCCAATTAGCCCTGTTAATGTACTAAGACACTAAACTAAGATGGTGAAAATGATAAAAAGTACACTCTTTTCACTCTTCTCTTTACTTTGATAATCACCTTGCAACCTCTTAGATTCATGTGGTGACCCTTGTTTCCCCAGTGAGGGCACAACTGCTTTATTTTATAGCAACCATTGAAAGCAGTACACATAAAGCGCTCCCAGCTGGTCATCAAAAATTAACTTCAGGGACAGAGGACCTCCACAAAGCAATATATAGCCTATACACTACTAGTCAAACGTTTGGACACACCTTCTCATTCAGTGTTCTCTCCTTAAAAATAACACATATGTAGTAAAGAAAAAAGATACGAGAATACATCCATCCATTTTCTAACCCACTTCATCCTGCACTCAGGGTCACGGGGTGCTGGAGCCTATCCCAGCTATCTTAGGGCGAAGGCGGGGTTACACCCTGGACTGGTCGCCAGTCAGTCGCAGGGCCACATAGAAGATATAGAATCATTCGCATTCACATTCACACACTAAGGACAATTTAGTTTCCCCAATCAACCTAACCTGCATGTCTTTGGATTGTGGGAGGAAGCCGGAGTACTCGGAGAGAACTCACACAGACACAGGGAGAACATGCAGACTCCAGAAACGAGAATGTGTTTTGTATTTTAGATTCTTCAGAGTAGCCGCGTTTTGATTTAAGTTTTGCACACACTCTGCTTTTTCTCAGTCAGTTTCATGAGATGTTCACCTGAAATGTTTTTTAGTTAACAGGTGTGTGTTTGCAAGGGTTCATTTGTGGAATTTCTTGCATTCTTAATATGTTTGAGACCATTAAAGCAAAATAACTCAGAAGAATCTAAAATACAAAACATATTCTGGTTTATTTTATTTGATTTAACTTTTTTTTTGCTTACCACATAATTCCATATGTGTTAGTTCGTAGTTTTAATGTCTTCAGTATTAAACTACAATGTCAAAATTAACCACTGAATGAGAAGCTGTGTCCAAATTTTTTGACTGGTAGTGTGTGTGTGTGTGCGTGTGTGTATATACATATATGTACACACACACACACACAGATACAGATAAATAGATTTATAGATATTTATGTATGTATGTATGTATATGTGTATGTGTATGTATATATAATAACTTTACAGAGAACTATGGTCCTGCTAGTATATAATACAGCTCAAGTCAGGGTCATTTGTCGTGCATATTTTAAAAACAAAGACAACGAAAACGGCATCATCTGTTTGGCCTTCAGAGTCTGCTCGGATATTATCTACACAGATTGAAAAACTGAATGCAACAAGCTGACCTTTTTTCTTCTTCTTCTGATAGGAGAACTTCTTCTCAATTGCATTGACTTCCTCTGGGGATATGAAGTGACGCACATTGTAGCTGACGCCCACTCGGTTCAGGTGGCCTCTCACGTGATTGGCAAGCCCAATGCCATTGTGAAATCGATCGGGGCAGTAGGGGCATTTCCTCTCCACACTCTTGAGAGCCTCTGCATCCTCATCAATCTCGTCGTTGTCTTCATCCAAGATGCCCTCTGACAGGAAACGTCGCACACATTCCTCGTCAATGTCGTCGTCGTCATCATCACTGTCAATTTCTGCAGGGGCAGCAGTAACCCGGTTGCTCCTCCTCAAAAAGAAAACCTTTCCATCTTTCCCCACTTCCAGCTTGTCTTCGTCCTTCACGCTCTTCTTGCCGGCAAGCAATAATGTAGCACTGTGCTGTGCTGAACACTCATCTTTAAAGAGAAAAAAAAAAGTTGAATAAACAGACAAACCCTCCTCAAACTGAAACAGTTAGGTTTTAAGTGAGAGCTCCTGAAGGGTTTCTCCCTTTTTTGACATAGTTTGATCCCCACAAACACCTTACAGGATAATTCTGTATTATTATAACTGTTTTTTATTTTCATGGTTTTGACTATTAAACATGTAATTTCTGTTTGAAGTAAAGGGATTCAAGATCACTAATGCTTCAACATTTCTGGAACAGAAATCAGATTATATATATACAAACCCTTAACCAGCATTCCTAAAGGGTTTGTATGCATGAAAAACACTGAAGACGGGAGGTTTTGCCCCATTAGCTAAAGGAATGTATTATACAGTCAAAGAGTTAGCAGAGTTTTACACACCCAGCAGTTACAGAGTAACATTACTGTTCCTTTGCAGTCGTGCTCTGTCCACAATATCCACTCTACTTTTAGGTCTGCTGTAGTCTACACCAAATCCTGAAAGAAATATCTGCCTCTTTACTTGCTAAATGCTCCAGTTGTGTTTGCTCACTTGCCAAGAGATGTTTGGTGTCGGACAGGTAGCGCACAGTAGGTTTTATCGTTTTTTTGCTGACATCAGCATCAGCTAGCTGCCTGTTGCAGCCTAGAAACAACTCTATGTGAGAGAGAAACAAAGCAGGAAAGTTGTGGGTTGTAAAATCAAAACAATTAGCTTAAAAATGCTAAACAAGCTGCAGAGTTGGGTGATACCCATATTTGGGTTTGTCACTACAAGCAACACCTTTCACATCACACACAGACATCTGATCCCTTGTTTATACTAAAAAATATCGATTAGTGCAGCTTTAATTTTTCCTGTGTGACCTGGTGTTCGGTAAAATTACAAAACAAATCTATGAGCAAGCAGTGAGTAAACTGAGGTTTCAGAGGAATCAGTCTAGTTTGTAAGTATGTATGTCTTATCACAGTAACATCAGCGCAAGTAAGTGAAAGTGACTTAGACTTGAGTCTATAGTCTGATGTTGAGTCTCACCTGTGTTTGATCGTGCTCTGGTGTGCGGTTTCACTCCCTCCGGTAAGTTGGCCTCTTGTCGGGAACGCTCAGTGTCAAGCTCTGCACTGTGATCTTCGTCCCGCTCCTCTTCTTCACTCCCGGGCAGCTCATCATCATCCAGCCTGGGATGAAACTCAGCCAGATCGGCCCAGTTTTTCCCTCTTCGGTTGAACCTCCTGTTCCCTGCATGCTTGAGGACCACCTGGCCCGTGGGCCGAGCTGCGGCGCTGTCTGCTGTCGCGCTGTCCTCAGAGGCAGCGACCCCTTGCTGGCTTTTGCTTTGCGTCACATCAGGCAGGGATCCAGATCTACTCTCAGAGACATGGTCAGAATCTGAGGTGGGTTTGGAAATTCGAGCACCCACGTTAGACCTTGAATGCTGGCCAGTTTCCTCGGCCCCGCTGACGGTGACCTGTCCTGGGTGAGCAAGTTTCTGGTGTTCCCTCATTACAGTCTGACTTGAGGTCAGGAAGGCACAATGACCACAGGCCAGGGAAGTGGATGCCAAACATGATGATGAAGCAGGGGATGGGGGTTCAGCCTGGAGAGCGGGTTTTTTTCTGTTGTGGGTCTTGGTGTGATTAGCCAGCGCCTGGGAAGTCCTTGTGCTGAAATTACACTTGGTGCAGATGAAGCGGCGGCGGCAGGCGGAGACAGCTCGGGCCTGAGCTGGAGTTCGGACTGAACTTGGAGGAGGAGCATCTGAGTTGAGGACTGCTGGGTCTGCATCTGGTGTTGAAACTGGCTCTGGGGAAAGAGGTGGAGATGTGACTATTTCTGGGTCTGACATTTTGCCTGCAATAGAGACTGAGCTTGCATCTTGCTTAATAGCTGGATCTGGGCTCATGTGGTTCACCGCATTATTGTCGAGTGTCTGAATCTCTCTCGCCTTCCCGTTTTCATTCAGTTTCTCGATCTCCTCCAGGATCTTCAGTCGGGACTCCTCGTGTCTTCTGTGGTGTTCTCCCAGCGCGAGCCGGTTTGGCAGATTCCACCCACACTCGACACACCGAAAGCGGCCACCCTTTCCTAAACGCCTGCCACCCGCTGCCCCGCTCTGACAGTGCTCGACTATGTGCTCCTGCAGGTGGACCTGCTTTTTGAAGTAAATGCTACATTCCACACAGGTGAAGATTTCTTTAGCAGGTACTATCCCACATCCGTCCTCTTCGTCTCTCTTCACTCCTCTGCCTCTGAACTTTATTGGCTCGTCCGCTGCTCCGTCTCCAAAGCCGGTGTCATCAAAATCGTACACCCCTCCGTCTCGATTCAGCTGCGACGGCTCAGAAGGTTTTGATTTTTGAGGACTCACTCTCGTCCGCTTGCCAGTCTCAGGCAATGTGCGCTTCAAGGTGCCAAGTCCGGAGAAGGGCCTGAGCAGTACCCTCTTCTTTCTGCACCGCTGAATGAATGTGCAATGAGCCCAAGGGGCAGGCGGGGGACTCTCGGGGTCTGAGTCTCCAGGGAAGCTGTACACATCTCTCTCAGGCTCTTTGGTTTCTTTTCCCTTGGGCCTCTTCTCTCCCTCGCTATTGTCTGCCTCCTCCTCCATTTGGCAACCTTCCTTTGGTTTTACTTTGGACAGAAACAGCTCGGCTCCCCCAGATACATTCCAGACTTTGCTGTCTGCCACTGTGAAGAGAAAACAGAGGAGTTATGAATGAAAGGGGACTTAAAATAAAAAGAAAAGATACCAAGTGAGCAGGCAGATTTTGTTCCGTCCTTATGGTGCTTACATTCTGTTGGGCCAAGCTGAGATGTATTTGGCTCTTCTGTCTTTGTGCTCTCTGTGTTGTCGTTGTGCCCCTCCATGGTGGTGGGCGATGCATTGTTACTACGCAAGTGCTGCCGTTTTTCAGGTTCTTGGTCATTTTCACTGTCAAGTCTGGACAGCATCGGAAAGGACAAACACCACGTGACATTTCTAACGAGTGAAAGCAGCATCTCTGCCTGAAACAAGTCAAAATTGCCAATCACGTGAGATCCCTTATTTCTTATTCTCAGCGCCTCATTCTGAGGACACTGAGGTCACGTCACGCTATATTTATATTTGATGACTTTTAGGCCACCTAGATACAAAAACTAATATAGGATAATGATTTCTCTCCCACAATTGTATTCCTGCCACCCTGGAAAATGCTTTAAAACAGCATTTAGACCGTCAGGCTGGAAAGCAAAACAAGCAAGCAAAATATATTTCCAGGAATTAACTATAATATATGATTTTTTTAAATATTAATAGTGGATAATTAAACAAAATGCATTTGGGGGAATGTGCTTGTTCCTGTTATTGTCAAGAATTAAATGATAGATCATATCTGACTGTTTGATATGTAGCTACAGCTGGTTAGCTTAGCTAAGTATAAAGACTGGAAACAGCTAGCCTCGCTCTGTCCAAAGGTGACCAAACAAAAGCTTTATTTTACTGGTTGCATAAACAACATTTGTTTTATGGCGACTGTGTGTCAGAATATTCTTTCTTCTCTTTTATAACACATGACCCCAGTGTTTCTAAAATCCTTGCTACAGCCCTGATTGTATTTTAAAGTAACACTCGCTGCGTCTCGTGGCGTCTCTCTGTTTGCATTTCATCCCAAACCGATCGGCCAATTTCACCGCCAACCAACTCACTCACTACTCTTCCTCCTCTTCCCCCTCCTCACCTGAGTCCAGAAGAAGGGGATCCTGGGCTGTGAGCAGCCAGACCGTGAGGGTTAGAAAAGTGCTGTAGCTCCTCCTCTGACACATGACAGCACACAAAACACACAACCACAGGAACATCACTCCACAGCTCCACAGTCAAAAAAAAAAAAAACAACTCGCAGAGAGAGAAAGATGAGAGACTTCTGACTACATGCACACTGAGTAACATTTAAAACAATAAGCGGACAACAATGATATATAACATGTATTAGCTAAATTCAGTCTAGCGTCGCTGCAGATTGTAATCTTGAGATGTGAGCAACAGGTTTCCAGTAGATATTAAGCCATGTGTTACCATCTAGTGTTTCTTTCTCAGAGTCAGAGTCCCAGCTTAGGGAGGAAGGAAAGGCTGAGGACCTGAATCTCCTCTGTGCGCTCCTCCCCGGCTCCGCACCGGGATCAGGGGCCTCTGTCCGCTTGGGGCCCTCATCTCCAGCGCGGCCCCACGAACATTTGGCCGACATTGGGCCGCCTCTCGCGTTTGGAGAGCATGAGGACTGGAGACGAGAGCGAAGAGCACACAGTTGGCATGCACACGTCTCAAAGGGTCAGTGATGGAGAGGACAGAAACGACGACGTCTTACCTGTAAGGTGCAGCTGAGGAGGGCGGGGCTGGCGGGGTTTTGTGCTGAACTGAAGGCTGGGGGCCCATAGCTGGTCCCTGGGGTTAGGGGTCGCCCCTCAGGCTCCATGGTCCCCACCCCAGAGAGCAGTATGGAGTCCCACTGATGACCAGCCTGCCTACATTGTGCAGGATCCTCCTCCTCTGAAAACACAGACACACACTTAACAAAATAAAAGTTTCTCAAGGCTTAAAAGTTTCACCCATTGTTTTCCTAACTGCTTCCTGAAGCAGCCTGCATGCATGATGTGTTTTTTACACCACCCTGCAAGATTCAGAGAGCATATCACACAATATGAAAGTGTCAAATCTGCAGAATCCGTCCCGTTTTGGCTGTCCTCAGTGTTTTTTTTTTTCTTTTACCAGCTGCAGTTCTCGGACTGTCTGACCTATTTCCACATTATGTCTGGTCTTAGAGGATGAAATAGGGCGCCCAACACGGTTACATAAATAAGTGGCCTTTCTGTCCAGGCCCATGTCCTTTCCTGCTGCCCCTCTCAGAGGCAGCTCATCACGCTGTCCCGCGGGTTGGCCTCTGTTGCTCCAGCGGACGTGGCTGATGATCGATCTGTCAGGTGACGACAACAACAACGCGCCCCTCCGCGACGCCGTTTTCTTCACCCCCCCACCTCCCTTAATAATAAAAAAACCGCCCATGAGCTGCAGATTTTTTTCTTTCGCGCAAATACTCACAGAGCTCGGCCTGCTGTGCGGCTCGCAGTGAAAGGCGGTCCGCTCAGGAGCCGCTCGTCATACTTTGGGGGGAGCTGAAGCCTTGACGCCCCCGACACGATGCTCGCGCGACGCTCGGACTGCGCCCACGGGGCAGAGGTGGCGCGTGCGGCCGCCGCTCAGCTGCTCCTCGCGTGGCGCCCTGGAAGATGCCAGGCGCAGGACTCCTCCATGTTATTTGGCTCGCAGGCACGCCACGGCTGCGTACGTAACGTCGACGGGGAGGGTGACGAGAAGAGTTTGGAGCGAGGCGCCGGGGAAGAGTTGAGCAAGTTCAACTTCTGCGAGCGTCCTGCGTTTTTTTTTTTTGTTGCGTTTTTTTTCACTTAAATCGCCATATGTTTACGCTCGTGCGTGTGAAAGAGAGGCTTGGTGCTGTGACGTTTTTTTAAATCATGATGACACCTTTCGGGAAACGCGAGACTGAGCAGATTTTTACAAGTCACACTGATGATCTTTATTCATGTCACATTTCACTTCACCAGATGTCAAGTATTTGTACTTTACGCTGCTTTAATTGCAGCTGCATCGTGTGTTTACTCCTCACCTTCACCACTGATGTAAATCACACGTTCAATGAACAGATCGTTGAGGTGTCCTCCCGAGCGCTGCACTGATCTGATGGGCTCAGCCGCTTTGAGGGAGAAAATGTCCTGAAAGGTGGAGATCCATCAACGCCGTGCCGCTGCTTATTATTTGGTCATCTGGCGCCCTCTAGTGGAGGCAGATTGAGATTTGCGTTTGTAGCATCAAAGAAATCACCAACTACTCAGATCTTTGAAGTAAAAGTTGGAGCAGAGTTGTAGAAATGCTCTGTTAGAAGTAAAAGTCCTGCAGTCAAAGTGTTCAAAAACAGAAGCATCAGACTCCAGAGATAAAAGTGCAGAAAGGTCAATTTCACTATATACTATTACACATTACTGAATTATAGTTCACTTTAATGTTCAGCGGCAAAAAGGAGAGTTCATTTGAATGAATTTATATACTGCTGAGGGATCATTATAAGTATTTAATCTTTACCTATAATACAGCTATATATGTATAATTGTGCATCATTTATTTGTTGATTTATTTATCAAAGAATATAGTTTAATGTAATAAATAAAGTACAATATTTGCCTCTGAATTGCTTGAAATAAAGTAGACAATGGCAGTCTGCGGTGTAGGTTGAGTAAAGTACAAAATTATTTTTATGACTAAAAGTCCTGCAATAATTCATTTTCTACAGTTTTCTATCTCATTATCAAGTTATCACTGATTATCATTGTAGTGAAAAGGGTTCAGTGGTAACTTTCAGTGGGATCACATATAAAGTTTTATGTTTACATGTGTGATGAGTTTTGTTTCATGTTGTGTACAACAGTAGTACCACTGCTTTCACACAAAATTTCATGCAACACAAGTTGTACTATTCATAAAGAAAAGACAACAATCAGCATACGAATAAGACAAAGATTTATTGTGTAAAGTTTCAGTTTATCCAAGGGTCTCCCTCTCGTCAAGCAGATCAGTTTCCTTTGTTGACCTCCTAAAAGGAAAGAAAATGAATATTAAGTAAAAGAAGTGAAACAGTTGTGCAGTGGTGAAAGACATGTTGAAATCAATTCAGCAATGTAAAAATTCAAGTGTAATTCCAGAATTTAAAAAAAGTACAGTATTATCAGCAAAATGTATATAAAGTATTAAAGTAAACATATTTGGATTTTATTATTTATTACACTATAAGATTGTTGATATTGATGCATTAATGAGAAAGAAGCACTTTGCTATTATTAGTGGAGCTGTTTTGAACTTAATATACAATTACACATGGTTTAGACCAGTAGTTCCTAACCAAGGGGCTGTGAGATGATTCAAGGGAGGATATTTGTGCGACACTGGATAATTTGAACTTTTTGAACCTCAAAGTGTTGTTAGATAAAACTATCTGAGAAGTTAAGAGGGGGAAATGTCACAAACCAAAAGGCTGAGAAAATCACTACCATAGATTGACTATGCAAAGACAGACAACTTAACAGCTCCCCTAAAGTGAAGCCAAAATGTCTTGATTGCCCCCTGTTGGCGGATTTTAGTACATGTAATAAATTCCACCCCCTCCATGTTCGCAGATTGAATATGAATCCAAATTTTAAAAAATCTAAAAACATGTCAAATCCATTTTTCTCCAAGACAATTTTTTCAGTCAATCATTTTCAGTCATTCTTATGTTTATGTTCATGCAAGTGTTCATTTACTCAGAAGTTTGGTTTAAATGAGTTATAAAGACGAGGTGAAATGTCATGACTGATAGATGTCAATCACAGTGAAGTAGTCCCAAAGACATCTTCAGAATTATTTTGAGTAATTGAATGTAGAGAATAAAATGTTGGAATGAAATGTAACTTTAACTTTTGTGGGTTATCATTAGCTAACCGTTTTTAATCACTGAAAACCAATCAAATAGGGCAGGTGTGTGGGAGGGACCTCAGCACTGTGGCTCCAACCACGATCACTACTTTGCACACTCTGTCTCCAGATGACATTACCAGAGATGGTGGCACCTGTATCCACAATATTTTGGCTTCACTTTTGTCTTCTCTTCTGATGAGATAAATGTCAGCCCTCACAAGTACGTACCCCAAAGTGTTCCCAGCCTCTGATCTCATTATAGAGAGCATCCCCGGGGCAGGACGTGTTCACCACCTGTCTGTGCCCCTGCAGGGTGAAGTTGGCCACCAGTCGTCCACCGCCGACAGCGCAGGACGCCAGCTGATCTCTCACCAGCTCCATGGAGTGCTGGGAGGGCAGTCTGGTGACGTAGTCGCCGATGAAGGAAACTCCGTAGCCTACAGAGTTGTGCCCGAGGGTGTGGGCCCCTTGCAAATGCCAGCCTCGTCCCTCATAGATGTATCCATCAGAGCCTGCAACAAAGCTTTGGGAGCACAGACAGACTTTGTAAGTTGGGTGCAACATTTCACACACGCACACACACCTAAAACCTGAGTGTTTCTACCTGTATCCAATGTCATCCCAGCCTCTGTCCTCCTGGTGGAAGCGCTGCATGGAGCGCATGTCTGCAGAGCACTGCTCGAAGGTCAGACAGGGCTGGCTCGGTGTGTGAGTGTGGTGGATGAACAGGAACCGGAGAGGAAGGGAAAGTTTGGTGGGAGTTCCTTTGTACGGCTTTGCACCCCACATACAGCGAGGTATGATGGGTGGGCAATCTGAAACACATAAATAAGGGCTGGTAAGTGTATGTAAGTGTGACAGTCAATGATGATGATAATCAGCCTCGACTGAAAATGATTGTTCTCCTTTGGAGAACGGTGTGGTACTCACTCATGTACTCATGGACAAACTCTCTCATGCCCTTTTTCACTACAGCCATCAGCTCCTTCTTCTCCTTCACGTCCATCTTTGGGCGGCCTTTAAGTCGCCGCTGCAGCTCAACCGATTTGACCACATGTCGGCTCAGCACCGGAGGCGCGACCAGCCCTTTGAAGTTCTCCCTGCGGCGTCGGCTGATGAGGCGTGGAGCGGTGTCCAGTCCTTTGTCTAGCTGGTGGCTGTAGTACTCTGTCAGCAGACTGCTCAGCTTGCGATGGTCTGTGGAACTGGAAGAAACCTCCGTTCCTAAGATCACTCCGTCCATGCCTCCGTTGACTTGGGCAGTGGTGAGCAGGGAGGGGCTGTCCAAGAGGGTGAAGACTTGAGGGGAGGTCACGTTGTCCCAGCAGCCATCAGGTCCTAGAAGCCGGGTGAGAGTAGAGATGTGCTTCACAGACAGGTTGAGGTCTTTGGCCAGAGTGAGCTGGTAAAGACCGCGAAGACGCCCCCTAGATTTGGAGAGGAAACCAGCTTCAATGCCCAAGAGGAGCGGCTTGAGGGCAACAGTGGTGCCATCAGAGGTCAGGACCACACCTCCCTCTTCACCATCTTCAGTCACCCCGTGGTGCAGAGCCTTTTTAATGTAAACTGAGAGGCTAGCGTCCACATCAGGAGCACCAGACTTGGCATCACCAAGGTATTTCTGAATGAATACATCATTAAGACCAGCTGCCATGCGCAGCCTCCTCAGCACAGCCACCGGCTCAGACCCAGGATCCGCGTCCTCCACCTGCTTCACCACCTTGATGAAGTCATCCATGTGCCAGGAACGAGAAGCTGGACAGGAAAATAGAAAACACATACATGTCTCTGCCAGCCAGACAAAAAACATGTCTTCAACTGAACACAAGTTTACTGTTAAACTCCCTACACCCTCCCACCCAACACACACACAAACAGACACACACACACACACACACTGTACCCAGGGCCAAATACCCAGGGCTCTCAAAAATACCATGACAGTTGGCGTAGGAAAGCAGAATGAATACAGATTACAAGCAGTTTTTCAGAATCCTGTAACAGTGGCACTAATGTGGCTGGACAGCTGATGAGTGATTCATCTGCAGGCTCTTCAGCATGTTTTTACTTTAGAGTTACGAACTTATTATTATTAACCATTAAATACTGTATTAAAACCAGCCATCTTGAGAGTGAAAACAGGATGTATCCTTTGATTTAAGTTTTAATACTAATTTACTACTTTAATACTAATTAATCATTTAAGTATATTGTGTATCTAAAGTTTTATAATGTTACTTCCATGTTGCAACAGTTGGGCAGCAAGTTGTTGGAGATCAATGGTGGAGGAAGTATTCAGATCCCTTTCTTAAGTAAATGTGCTAATACCACAGTGTAAAAATACTCTTTTACAAGTAGAAATCCTGCATGTAAATGTTCCCTGTGACTGAAACACATATATATTTTATATATTAAATTATTATTACTCATGCATTAATTTAAAAGTAGGTTTTTAACATTGTAGTTTGTTGAAGTTGATCTATTTTTAACTGTTTTTTTATCAGACTGCAACTAATTATAATTTTGTGACACGTTTATAAAATTTGTTTTATCCAGTCCAAATTCTCAATGATTAAAAAACAGCAGAAAATTCTCACGTGAGAAGTTGGAACCATGAATTGTTCTGCATTAAAATGACATTAAATGACCCTCAAAATATTTGAAAAATGATTTCATCATACACTTATTTATGTTAGTTAGTTAATAATGATGATGTTCTTGTACATGTTTGTACAATTGTGAGTAAAAAATATTTGTAAAATAACTAGTGAAATAAATTTAATGAAGTGAAAAGTACAATATTTCTCTCTGAAATGTTGTGAAGCAGAACTATAAATTGACTTATGATTAAAATACTATAATACAAGTACCTCCAGTTTGTAGTTAAGTAGAGTACTTGAGTTACTAACTTATCTTTTAAAATAAAACATTATTCCAGTAAAGTCAGTAGGCTTTTATTATGAAATACGGTACAACAATGATCCTATTTCAGCATGTGGGTCAGAGTAAGACGTCTCTCTAACTTTCCCTCGTGCTCTATTATGCACATTTTATGTTTTATCATGGTGAAACTTCACAGTTATTACAATATGTAGTAATGCGCTCAGATTTCAGATTGTGCAAACTTCCTTGAAAATTTTCATTACTAATTATCTATAACTTCTATAGATGAGTGTGTGTTTTATGTATTTGTACAGGTGTGCCGATGGAAACATTAAAAGGTTACAGGGCCCCACAGAGCATATCTGCAGGGCCCAGATTTGTGTGCCACACAATTGATTGTCACTATGCTGATAAAAAGAATGATTCATTCCTCAAAGGCTGATATTTCAGTTGTAGGTGCTGTCTAAATTAGATCATACATGAACAAAAAGTAAATATTTAACTGTTTTTCATGTTCAACAGAACAAATATTGCTGACATATTGACATTTAGATATGCAATTATAAAGAATATAATCCAAAAGCTTTGTGCAAACAGAAAAACACACACACACACACACACACACACACACACACACACACACACACACACACACACACACACACACACACAC
>JBAJHX010000039.1:17455496-17466147 GCA_037176925.1 Amniataba percoides | reverse complement strand
ACACACACACACACACACACACACACACACACACACACACACACACACACACACACACACACACACACACATCTACTAAAATCTCAGTTTCTTTCACTCTAAATAATTTTGATCTTAATAAATTTGTCATTGCATCCAGCGTGTCTCTCAGAAGTGGTGAAAAAAATCAGCAAATGACCTTACCTTCTGCAAACGTGCTGACCAAGACCACCACAAGGGCCAGAGTCTGTTTCCAACAGCCTTTATCCATCCTGAGTTGTGAACACCTTCAGCCCCGAGCCTCAACTGCCTGTCACCTTGTTGCCCGCTCTCATTTATAGAAGCTCACGGGCGGCATAAGCGGGGTTATGTAACACTTGTGGACATACTGTAGATACGCCTGCGTTCAGTCTGTTTGTGTGGCCCACAGGGTGATGTGGGAAACTGGCATCTGTAATTTGTGGACAATGTGGACAATTACCGCTCAAGGTCCTCCCATATACCAAACACACACACACACACACACGCACGCACGCACGCACGCACGCACACACACACACACACACACACACTCATACACTCACAGATAATGTGTCCGGCCTGGGCATTTTCAAGAAATTCTCAAGTTCTGTAAAAAGTCTCGGTCATCTTGTCTGTGTCATTAATGTGTCTGATACTTGTGAAACAAATCTTCTGGGAATAAAATCAACCCGGCAGCAAACTCCTCACCAGTGTGTAAATCACTAGGAGTCCTCTGTGAGGCAATAAGCATGTTCTTGTTAATGTTCAGAAAAGCCACACTGTAAAACTGAGGAAGTCCCAGAAGCATGAATCATGTGTGTGCTGTGCCCAGTGACAGAAATATATCCACACATTGATTTGTGCGCTGATTAACCAAGTGTCAGGTTTATATGTGTGCAACTATGAAGAAGTGCATTAACCACTGGCACCAAAAGTGGCAGATCAGTGCTTTCAGTAGTCTCATCATGGCAAAAAACAGGAAGTGGATGTAGTGTATGGGTGAACTGGAAAACACAATGCAGAAGATCTGGGGTGCAAATAACAAAGGCCAAAGACATAAATCTTACTGTAATCTGTAACCATGACTGAATGAAGAGTGAAACTAAAACTGTCCTTTTATTGCAGCAAACACCGTGAGTCACCAGGGACAGGTGTAACTAGGCATAACAGGTAAGATATGACATTACTAACTGCAGTATCACTCTGACTGCTTGAAACAAGCCACCATCAATGTTACACGTTTCACCTGTGTGATAATGACTGCTGTGAAAGAGGTCTGTGAATATGATTTATTTGGAAACAACATAGAAAAAATTGTACTTTGATACAATTTGGACACAAGTGATGCTCATCCAGCTGTATGTGAAAACTCTAACAGAACCCACGCCATTTTGTCACTACATGTTAAGGGGGTATGAAAAAAGGGAAAGCTTGAGGAACCGCTGTGTTACACTTGGGTGTTATTTATCTGTGAACGTGACTGTACATTTTTCTTCATGTTTATTATGTTGTGAATATCAAAGGTGCAATATTTAAGCATCAGAACATGCTTGTGATTGTTAAGTCAGCTGCAGTCGGCGTTCAGTTGCTCTAATTGAATCAAATGTGCAGCTCCATGTTACAGAGTGTGTGTATCTGTAATGTGAAAATGACCTGCGTGTGTGTTTGACTCCGCCCAGCAGGGGGCGCTGTGACGATTAAAGGCTGGTTGAGATTCGTCTGTAATCAAACCGTAAAGGAGGAAGAAGAGACACAGGACAGGAGCTAATCTCTCTCCAGAAAGGTTCGTTCATTTACAAAAACCTCGTCTATTAAAAACATGATGATGATTAATCACTTGTCACCGATACTGTGTTTTTAAAACGTGTCTGTCTGGTCTGCTCTGCTCGCGGGCACCCAAACAGGAAGCAGCAGTTAGCATGTGTGGCTAACAGGCTAACAGCCAGAGTGAATGTTTGTTTGATGTGACAGACTGAAAGTCAGACGTCAGTGCAGACAAATGAGCACAGCCTGCTGTTAGTAAAGGCTTAAAGAAGGAATTATTGTATTTATAAATCTGATGTAGTGAAGTCTGTCCATAAATTGAGACGGAGGAAACCTGCTGAGTGACAAAAGGCTTCATGTCACCATTGATGTTTTATTTATGTAACATTTCTGCCTTATTAATGTGTTATTTATAGCAAAGAGTGTATATATTTATCTATTATTTTTGGCTGTTTATTTGACTTGTTTATGCATTAATTCAAGCTCATCATTTCCACTGTTTATATTGTATATTTTATTTATTTATATTTTAATTATAATTAAAATATAAATAAATAGATACCTAGATACCTTTAATTATAATTTGGCAGTAATTGTTCTATTTCTATCATTTAGGCATGACTTTGTCTTCTTATAACAATATTTATTTTCCTCCTAAACACCAATATTCTATTTATTTATATTTTTCTCCACATTAGTTGAACTAATCTTTTGCCTAATCCACAAACAACAGAGAAACTTGCAGCCCATTTAAAAAAGCACATATATCGATCACTGTTTTTCAGCACTATTTATCAGAGATTTGCTGTGTGTGACAGTAAATATTAACCTGTTCTGTGGACTGTCATCACTCTCCAGCAGACAATGGACACGCGGTTCACTCGAGGGAAATCCACCATCCTGGAGCGGCCCCTGACTCGACCCAAGACCGAGGTCAGCCTGAGCGCTTTTGCCCTGCTGTTCTCCGAGATGGTCCAGTACTGTCAGAGCCGAGTGTACTCTGTGTCTGAGCTGCAGACACGCCTGGCAGACATGGGCCAGAGCGTCGGGGCCAGCATGCTGGACGTGTTGGTGCTGAGGGAGAAGAACGGGAAGAGGGAGACCAAAGTGTTGAATATGCTGCTCTTCATCAAGGTGACAAATGTGAAATGCAGCTGATGAGATTTAGTAATTCAGTGACTTTTTCACTTGTTAACTTTTAAGAATGTTCTTCTATTTCAGGTTAATGTCTGGAAGTCTTTGTTCGGGAAAGAGGCTGACAAGCTGGAGCAAGCCAACGATGACGACAAGACTTATTACATCATCGAAAAGGAGCCGCTCATCAACGCATACATCTCTGTGCCCAAGGAGAACAGCAGCTTGAACTGCGCCGCCTTCACTGCAGGCATCGTGGAGGCCATCCTCACTCACAGCGGCTTCCCGGCCAAGGTCACTGCCCACTGGCACAAAGGCACCACGCTGATGATCAAATTTAACGAGTCCGTCATTGCCAGGGACAAGGCTCTGGATGGCAGATAAGGAAGGCCAGAGAGAGCGGCAGGTTGTGTAATTCAATACAGATTGAAGATAAATCATTCGGGTCCAGGCGAGCATTTGTTCCTGTCTGAATCTCATTGTCCTAACTGATGAGACCCGGTGACGTCATGCATGAACAGATGGATGGATGAATGGATGAATGAATGGATGGATGAATGACTGCACCATACTGAGCCACGCCTAGAGAAGAAGACATGCAGCTAGTTGGTTCAGTTGTATAAGTGTTTGTGGATCATCTCACTCCTGTTTGTACCTCATGAAGTGACACAAAATTGTTTACTGAAGATCCCTTTTCATTTGTAGTTTCACGTCACATTTTTACATCTTTGATCATTCATAAAACATAAACACATCAGATAATGCTTGTTAAGCCCAACAAGAAATATCTTTAGCTCTGAGAAATTGTTTTGGCCATTTTACACTATTTTTAGACCTTTTACAAACTACACAATGAATGCAGATGATTTCATAATTGAAGTCATGAAGAATGAGTGAAAGTGAAACAGAATTAAAAGAATCCACTAAATGCTAAATGCCCAGTTAGAGCATCCCTGGTTTCTAGTAAAACTTTGTGTCCTAATACTTCTTTCTACTATGCTACAAAATGTTATTTTGAAATAATCATGCGATTATTTCTTATTTCTCTCACTGTTTCATTCCAGTTCAGCTCCAGCTGCATGTTTCACATCTGTAAAGCAGATTCATGATCAGGGCTGTAGCTACTACACTGAGGTCACGTTCCTTCAGCTTTGATTGTACATCTATTAATATTTTCTTGTGTGCGTGCACATGTTGTGTAACAGGGAAGTTTCAAAAATAAAACTTGCAGATGGTGTTTTGTAAGCTGAGTCCAGCATTTTCAGACTCTGCATGTTGACTAATTTGATTAACAAAACAATAAAAGTCTTCAGTGTTCCTCCTACAGAAATGTTATTCCTGGCAGCAGGAAGAAAGCTTCAGGTAGAGAAATTTACAGGAAATATAATCAAACTGTCAAATCATCAAATAAATGATGGAAAATCCACAATGATTGATGAAATACAAAATGTTTTGGGATTATTTTTGTCTCAGGGCTTAATAAAACTGTTTCCTTCTGTTTCCAGTCTTTGAGCCAAAACCAACATTATATGAAAAAAATGTTGCAGTACGTCTCACATTATCCAGCTGCTGAATTTCATCATGCATCATAACAGTATTCAACCTTTATGACCAGGCAGTGGCTAGAGCTTGTGCATCGAAACACTCAATAAAAACAGATGGGAGAGTCTCAAGTGTCATTAATGGCACATTTAAGTCTCCTGGGATGAGTGTTAAAACATATTTGGTCATACAGAAAGCCAAATAACCAAATCAGCTCAGTGCTCACTCTACAAGAGTTTCCAGCATGTTGGAAATGATCTGGACATGAAGAGAACAGCATGTGGCGTGGTGACCTCACTGTGAGCTGAGAGGTGGTGCTTTTATCCTCCAGTGTGGAAAAGTAAGGCCTCAGTGGATGCTGGTGGTAGGTAACAATGCAAATAAGTGTATTTCTCAACCACTGAACTATTCCTTTATCTGTGGGGCTGTTGGGCTCATGACCTCGGTGTATCTAGAGTCCTGACTACAGCCCTGCTCATGATGTGCTCCTTATTCTCAGTGTTGCTATTTATTTGTCTGTCAATCTTGAATAAAAAAAACAGTAAAATACAAATGACCTCTGAGTCTGACTCATTGCCACACATTAAACCCATGACTGCCTGAATCTCACAGCATCTGCTCCAGATGTGACAGTGGATGTGGAGCTCTTCACGCTTTCCAAGCTGCAGACTGTTTCAGTCACGTGACTTATGGGGGGGGGGGTCACGTGGTTTTCCAGGAAGCTGCGGTGTGTTTACCTCTGTGTCATCAACACACACACAGCGACGGGCAGCATCCTCGGCGTGCGATGAAAGCCGCTGTAAGGACGCCCCGCTCCCCCTCCGAGCTCATAATGCGCGTCTCCGCCGCCGCCGAGTGACCGTGAAGGCATCACCATGGCAGCCTCCCGTCCCTGCGGTCAGGACAGCGCCACAGGTTTGTCACCCTCTGCTCGTCTCTGCTCGTCTCTGCTCATGTCTGTCCGGCCTCAGGCGATGGTCGGGCCGTGAGTCTCTGTCTCTGCCGCACCGAGGTCGCAGATGAGCTCGTTTGATGTCGCAGTCGAAGGACGTGATTTCTGTGCGCCTGCTGCGTCCCTCTGTGTCCACCGAGCAGGTTCATTCAACAACAAGCTCCTCCGCCTCACACCGGGATGATTCACAGGCTCCTTCAGGCAGAGCTTAGCCTGCGCAGGTGTGGGGAAAGTAACCCCGGTGACGTCATAAGGGTCATCTCAGGGTGGGCTTCTAGTCTGAGGTTTTTAATAGAAAGGCTTGGGGGGGGGGGGTTGGATGGGAGAAGTCAAACACCTAACTGAAGTGTTTGGATGTTTTGGGAGATTTTTCAAATTTATTTTTTATTTATTTCAAGAGACTGGACGGAAACTTATATTCTACACTTGCAGGGAGAAAAGAGTAAACCAGCAAATGTCAGTTTTGCTTAAAAATGACTCAAACAATGAATAAAGTCTTAATTTATTTCAGATTTGTTTAGAAATGATCAATAAATCCATTATTCAGCTCACTGTTGCAGCTCTGGATGGGAGATGTACACAGCTGTATTACACTAAGTGTTCTTCTAAACCAGGATATGTTGGCCTCTTCTGCTTTGATTTTGCTTACTTTAGTCCCCGACTTCATCAAAGCACTGCACTAAATCTCCTGAGTGCCTTTAACATTTAATCACTGCTGAAGATGTTTAAACTTTCTGTTTCCCAGAGAAGGACAGGCTCCTCTCCTCCGTGGCCACCTATGGGTCCGGGGACTTTCTCGGGGGTGGAAGCCCCCGTCCCTCTGTCCTGGTTGGCTCCGAGCCTCGCCAGAAGCAGGAGGAAGAGGAGGAGGAGGAGGCTCTGCGGAGGAAGCTCAAATACTTCTTCATGAGCCCGTGTGACAAGTACCACGCCAAGGGACGCAAACCTTTCAAACTGGGTCTGCAGCTGCTCAAAATCATCATCGTGACGGTGCAGGTGGGAGCAGCCTCACGCTCTGTTTGTTTTATCCTGTTCCACTGAAGTCCTAACGTCTCTCCTTTGTTCTGTCTCCGATCTCACGCCTCTCAGCTGGTGCTGTTTGGACTGAGCAACCAGATGGTGGTAACGTTCAAAGAAGAAAACACGGCTGCATTCAGACACCTCTTCCTGAAGGGTTACCGGGACGACGCTCCGCAGGCCGTCCACACACAGAAGGAACTGTACAGCCACATCCAGTTTGCCATAGAGCAGGTAGCCTGACGATAACTTACATCACACTCAGTCACCAAAAGCACACTTTCTCTCTTACTTCGACAAACATCTAGCAATACGGATAGTTCGGGGTTTTATTTGCGTAATTATGAGCTGCTGTTCCTGTTTCTATTCATTTGGGTCAAGCTCAGTTGTAATGCAAGGCTCCACTTCTCCACCTCCCCCTCAGTACATGGCTCTGCCTCAGATATCACTGGGACGGTACGCATACGTGCCCGGCGTTGGTGTAAACGGAAGTGCGCTCTCGCTCTGCCAGAGGTTCTACAGGAACGGCACCATCGACCCCGTCAACGACAGCTTTGACATCGACCCCCACGTAGTCATCGGTAGGATGACCTTTAGCGCTCTCTGATTTATTGTTTTTCTCCTTGGTGTTCACAGAATCTGTCTCCAGCTGTTCGACAATAAATCCAGCAGTATTATTTATTCAGCGCCAGTATTTTTTTGGCCCTTAAGGATGTGACTGTGTCAGTGAGTCACTGAGCTGCTGTTCCACATATGTCAAGAGGTGTCTTGCAAGCGTGCCCTACTTTCAGAAGCTTGAAATAGTTCCTATCTCTAAAAATGCAACATAAAAGCTTTTTTTTCCCGTATACTTTAGTAGCAACACAGCATTTCTCTGCCTTGGGAAAAGAGTTATTTGCATACACCTGCTGATTTGGCAGATATTACTTTTGGCAATGCACGATGGAGCTTGTGGTAAAAAACAAAAAAACAGTAAAACAAATAAAAATGGTTGTTAAGCTCCAAGGGGACGATTAAAATACTTTGAGGAAGTGTAGAAATGTGGCTTCATGTGATGCTGCTTCATCCACAGAAAGCTTTTGTATGGTTTTAGAACTTCCACATGTGATTTTTTTTTTTTTTTTGGTTCCTCTCATGCTATTTTCCGATGTCTTTTCCAGACTGCATTGGACTGAATCCCCCGAGTTACGGCTCTGCTCCAGGAAACAGTGACTACAAGAATTTCACTCTCAAGTTTTACAAGTCAGATCATTTTCTGTTTCTTTGTTTTTTCACATTGGAAACAAAAAAGTGTTGTTTTTCTTTACGATGTTAACCCTCTATCTTTCTATCGTAAATATCTGTCTGCAGGCTGATCAATGTGACGATTGACTTCCAGCTGAAGGCCATCAACATTCAGACCATTATAAACAATGAGATCCCAGACTGCTACACTTTTGCTATCACGGTGAACTATGTTTTATTTCTCATATTTAAATGAACACAGGCTCTGCAGTACAGATGGAATTGCCACACTTTTAATGACAGCTGCGACGGTGCACTGTTCGTAGTTAAAATGAGAATCTTTGAGATAAACTAATGGAGTTATGTAAGCATTTCCAATCCCAGAGGTTGCATATTAACTCTGGTTCTTGCTGCTATCAGATCGTCATGGATAACAGGGCGCACAGCGGCAAAGTCAAGATCAGCCTGCAGAACCAGGCCTCCATAAAGGAGTGCAGAGACCCCAATGTGTCCGGACACGGTGAGTGGATGAGCCACGGTGGGCATTTGTGAAGATATTCACCTGTCTGACTCTTAACGTCAGCTGTCTTTTCTGTCATTTTCTGCCTTTGATCCCTCTCATCGGGCTCTCCTCCCATCAGCCGAGAGCTACGCGCGGGAGTTCTTTGATGTGCTGGTGGCGTTCGTCTGTCTGCTGTCCTTGCTGCTGTGTGGGCGCTCCATCCTCAGAGGCATCCTCCTGCAACACGTAAGAGGCCTGACGTAGTCTGTACCCGCCTTGTGCAAATACTGTTTTTTTTCTTTTTCCTGGCGACAGCAAAATTCCCATCTTGCGCACCCAAATTCTTCTCCGGTGGGGGTGCCATGACTTTTTTTCCAACTTCTGAAGGAGGGCGTGGCAGGAAAAACTTGAGTCACTCCTTTAAAGCTCATTTCTTGTTGATTTCAGTTCAGTTCACTTTGCTACACAAACTTCAGGAAGTGCATGATAACATGCTTCTGAAATTTAAAGAGTGAATCTGGTGCATCGTGTCCGCCTCTTTAACACAGAGTTTATCATTTTGGCATGATTCAAAGAACTGAGATATAATATATAGTGATACATTTAGATTTTAATATCAATTTGAAAAGGATATAATCATCTTGATCGTCCTCCATCTTGCCAGGAGTACGTGCAGTTCTTCAACTACAAACTGGGCCGCAGTGTGAGCTGGGGCGACAGAATGGAGTTCATCAATGGCTGGTACATTCTGCTCATCATCAGCGACATGTTCACCATCATCGGCAGCTTCATCAAAATTGGGATCGAGTCCAAGGTAAAATGACGCACTATTCATAAGTAAGCCAACGATCATCTCCAGCTAAAGTGTGAACAGTCTTCTCTGTTTCTGGTAATTAATGACGTCACCGTTGTGATGCAGAATTTGTCGTCATATGACATGTGTGGAATCCTGCTGGGCACCTCCACTCTGCTGGTGTGGGTGGGAGTCATCCGCTACCTCAGCTTCTTCCAGAAATACAATGTAAGTGACACACACAAATAAAGAGCATGTTGGAAGGGAGGGTCTTTTTTTCCTCTTTGTCTTTTGTGCCTGCATCACTGGTCTTTCTTTGAAGGCTCCGTATATTTTGGTCATTCCCTCCGTCTCTGTTTACCTCACAGATCTTGATTGTGACTCTGCGAGCTGCTTTCCCAAACGTTATCCGCTTCTGCTGTTGCGCAGCTGCCATTTATATGGGATACTGCTTCTGTGGATGGATTGTGCTGGGGCCCTATCATGCCAAGGTACAGCACACACCCTCTGCACAGCCTCTGAGCAGGGATGAGCAGGCATGAGTCATTTCACAGTGCATGTCAGGACAGCTTAATTATCATAGATTTGCCCTCTGGTGTATCATCTTTGTAGCTATGTATAATTAATGAGAGAGGAAAATTGACTTTATTAATTATGAATCATGACAACATTGCATTTAAACAAATTCAATGCACTACAAAAATATTTGGTAAAGCTCGGTTTCATAAAGGGCCGTGCTAAATTGGCTTTATTACGGACTGAGAGGGCAGTGAGTCAGTGTTCACTTCCACAAAGTCCAGTGACTCACGAGAGACACAATGAAGTAAACAGCATTAAAGCGAACCAGATATCCTGACTTTTAGTGTCTCATATGGGTCTAAAAAAAAACCCAGAAGTCATTATACAAATATTTTTACAGGCTGAGTCGTACATCATAACGAACACACTGAACTTCAGAATCGATGGGAGTGCTTAGCTTAGTATAAAAGCTTGAAACAGTTTTGCTGTCCACCCAAAATCCACCCACCACACATATAATCACCATTAATATACATTAATATGATTAATTATTAATAAATGCATCAAGTGTAGCTTGTTTAATTTGTGCAAAAAGTAAAAATGACTTATTAACTTGTATATAACTTTGTGTTAGAGATGCAACTGCCACTTAAAATTAACCAAACATGCTACAATGTTTGTATTTATACGAGTAAATCTTCCCGTCTCTGTTCTGAACACACAAAAAAAGCTTCAGTGTCATTCCCCTCGTTGCCTCGACGTCATTAATGCGCGTTGTCTTGTTATTCCTCTGCGTGCACAGTTCCGCTCCCTGTCCATGGTGTCGGAGTGCCTCTTCTCTCTCATCAACGGCGACGACATGTTCGTGACGTTCGCCGAGATGGAGCAAAGCGGCACGCTGGTGTGGATCTTCAGCCAGGTCTACCTCTACACCTTCATCTCCCTCTTCATCTACATGGTGCTGTCCCTCTTCATCGCGCTCATCACGGGGGCCTACGACACCATCATGGTACGGTTTGTTTCAGCTCTTATTCGCCGCGACTGTGGCCGTCGTCAGTTCAGGTGTTTCTTTATTAATGATTAAACACACATTTCCTTCTGTCTGGGCTAACGTGCCAAACTAAGATGCTTAATGTACAGCATTTGCATTTTAGTAAGCAGTTAGTAGTTAGTGAAGTGGGGAAATATCTCTGGGTGAAGCAAT
>JBAJHX010000039.1:17409553-17455396 GCA_037176925.1 Amniataba percoides | reverse complement strand
ACGGTTTGTTTCAGCTCTTATTCGCCGCGACTGTGGCCGTCGTCAGTTCAGGTGTTTCTTTATTAATGATTAAACACCAGCGAGAGTCATGACATTTCCTTCTGTCTGGGCTAACGTGCCAAACTAAGACGCTTAATGTACAGCATTTGCATTTTAGTAAGCAGTTAGTAGTTAGTGAAGTGGGGAAATATCTCTGGGTGAAGCAATGGACTCTTTGAAAAGCTTTTAAGTGCCATTAAGAGCTGTGTAAGGGTCCTTTTAGAGAATGAGAATATTATTTAATAAAAGAATTTAATCCAGTCAGTTGACCATATATTAAATTTAGTTGATGGGATGAAAGTGGACTATTGATTCTTTAAATTTAAATCCACAATACAGTGGTTGAGGTCTTGGATAACTTACGTGACATACAGTGTAGCACTTAATTTTTTTTTTCTTTTGTTCACTTCCAAGTGTGCGTGTCATAGAGGTACACTCACATTAAACTGCACAGACACATGATTGTGGATGATTGTGATTGTGAAAGTTTTCTTCCTTTCTTTGTCTCTCCCTGCTCCTGCAGGCCCAAACACAGGAGCAGGTACGAGTCACCGATCTGCACGCCTTCATCGCACAGTGCACGGACACGCCCAGCTCCGGCAAGTTCCGAGGGCCCGAGGGGCCGTCGTGCTCCTTCCTCTGCTGCTGCGACTGGTGAGGAGGAGGAGGAGGAGGAGGAGGTGGTGAATATGAAGGGGGAGTGAGCATTGTATGATGAGTGTTGGAAAGGGCAAGGGTTTTTTTGTGGGTTTTTTTGTCTTTAAAGCACTCATTTCCACTCTGGTGACAGCTGAGTGCAGTTGCTCTCTTTTTTGCGGATACCCAGCGGGGAAGATAAATGCCTTGGGGGCGAACTGCCTGACCTTGGACCACGTCCTCCTCATCCGTGTTTGAGTTTTGCATTTAAATTTGTGCTGAACGGTAGAACGCACTGCACAGTCACAAGCCCAATTACCTGCTTTGGCTTTTGTACTGTATGAATAATTTAGTGCTCTTCCTGAAATGTCAGTTTGTTAGGGCTTTGATGACTAGAAGCATTATGCCAGTAAACATATTCACTGCTGTAGACTGGACACGGGGTCCACTAAGTAAAATGGATGCACATTTCCACTTGAATACCCCAGTATGTACAGTGGTTTTTATTAGCATTTTATTGTCTACATGGCTACCAATGTGACAGGATGTCTGCGCCTCTTGATTATGTAAATATATGTATGTCCTACAGGTAGAATAGACACAAGAGACAGCCAGGAAAAGCTGAAGAAACAAAGAGTGTAAAAGAGCGTCCATTAGCTGCTGTATGGACTCATTAGCCTCTGCAGCATTTTCAGTCAAGGCCGTTCCTCCACTCCCAGTTTCAGCTCTTCGCTCTCCGTCCCTTTTGTTCTCGTCCTCCTCAGGCTGGAGTGAGGCGGTGGCGGCACGAGGACGGACGCGCCCCGCAGCCGACCGGTTAGTCATCAATATGTATGAAGTGTTTCTGCTGTAGAGAGCCAGGTGACTGCCGGCTAATGCGCCGCGAGTCAGAGCCTTTCTGCCGTTTGGTTTAAAATGCTTCGTTCAAGGCTGACATTCCTACAGAAAGTCAGGTCTCAAACCATGTCAGGTGCCGTTCTAAAAGAAGTGTGTCAATGGAACATTTTTGGAGCTGCACTTTGCTGAGAGTTGAAAAAAAAAAAGCATTGTCGGTCGTCGTCACAGTCTTTAAATATAACCTTTAAAAACACATTTTGCACTCCATGATAGGACAAGCTAAAGGCTGAAGGGAGAAAATAAGCTACTGATTCTTGTCCATTTCTACTTATGAGCCAGTTTCACAAGTACATCTTTTAACTTAACTTTTACATCTTTTAATTAACATACACTACAGGCCAAAAGTAACTTCACGTTTCTGTTCACAATGCCTTTCTTAAAAACAGCATGAGTTATATGTATTCTGGGATGAATTTACTGCATAATCAGACTTTACTTTCATTGATATGCATCATTTTCCTCAGTTAATCTTTAGGTATACATTGATGTTACTCGCTGAATAAATGTAAACAAAAGAAAAGAAGGGCTTAGTTTGGGGTTGAGAAGATTTTCAAGAGTCAAACAACAAAGTTCTCTTCATATAACAATAACAATAATAATAATAATTGGTATTGGTAAAACAGATTTTTTTGTACAAATTTGATCTTGCTTTTGGCCTGTAGTGTGCATGTAAATGCAGTCAGAGCAGCAGAGACGGGTGGTCACTGGTTGTTACAATTTAACGTATAACTAGTGTCTTATTTATGTCTTTTAACAAGCTCAAATAAGTCATTTTATTTATATAGCCCGATATTTCATACAGCACATTTGCTTCAAGGGACTTTACAATGTGTCACTGGAGGACAATGACAGAAAGAGGACAGACTACATGAACACAGGACAGGAGGGAGAAACTAGGGGAAGGATAAGATGGGAGACTAACTCAAGAGACATCTTTAATGAGCCGTCACTGCAGTTTGCTTTCTTGATGTTGGTACAAAAAAGGACATTTCTCTGGTATAGTGGTTTTATGGTGAGGGAAGGTGACAGATGCCTGTCTCGAGTCCTTTTTGACCAAGTATGTAGTTGCTGTGTTTTGGCTTTGTACTGTAAGGTGGCGTGTTGGCAGCTTGGACAGTGTGTATTTTATATAATATGTCAGACTCAAGACACTGTCAGTCCACTGACACTGAAGACGTGTGAAAGTTTCTTTCTTCTTTTTTTTTTTAAATCTGTGGATGAGCTTGGGTATCTTTACAAACCAGCAGTTATTACTTTTTTTTTAAAGAAAAATGTATATTCAGATGATAAGTCTTATTATAGAAACTTACTGAAGTGGTAATGTCATTCCAGCATGCTGCATGGAGGCATATCAAGGTCACTGTTCAATTCGTTGCACAAAATGTGTATCAGGACTAAAGGGTACTTCTTTTTTGTTATTGCAAACTGACATGCTAACTTGAATGAGTTAATATTGTTTACAGCAACATGTGTTTTATCTTTTAATGAATGTTTGTTTACTCTCACTCATTTGCACTTAATGAAGATTTACTGTATGTACAGCCTCGTTTGATTTAAATGTGTCACATGGGAGCCGTAGAGCACAATGGAGCAGAGCACTGTGTGTGTAATGCATCTGTTCTCCTGACACTCTGGGATGTTTCTTGAATTAACGGTTACAATGTTATTGCTCACTACATTTATTTCTGTGCGTTTTATATGCTGTCTGAATTATTTTAGCTCGTTCTGAGAAGAAAAAGAAGAAGGAAATAAATTTGGCTGAAAGGGAGTTTCTTGGTTTCTGCGTAGAAGGAACTTGTACAGGTTTTTACCCTGGTTTGTACTGAATCTTTTCTGTGAAGATACTGCTTTCTGAATGAAAGTCTATGTCAGCAAAATAAACTGGAAAGACTGAAACTGTGTCAAGGTTTTTCAGATAAGTTCTGGTATCAAGTTTTTTTTTTTATGTTTTCTGTCCCACAGCATGTGATGTTCAGTTATCTACAATATTAACAGTACAATAACTTGTCACAGTGTTACCGAGATCAGGTTTGTGTGTTTCTGCTGATTTTGTACCCAAACCTCAGTGTTTCTTAATGAGCTGCTGACCAGCGGTGCAGTCCAACAGTGTCGAGGAGTGTACGTTTACCATGGTCAGTATCTTTCCTGAGGGTTTTAGTGCACTAACATTCACACCAAACAAAGTGGAGCTGATGGGAATGCCATTAGTTTTACTTCCTTGGTCAAAAGCCACAAAAGTTATTGAAACATGTCACTCAGGTCTGGGAGGGACGGGTTAACCAAAGTCACTGAAGTGAAACAGAAAAATCCCACAGTCATTGAGCTATTTCAAGTGTGGACCAAAGTGACAGTCTGATGTACAAACACTGCACAGCTCGATGGAGAGCAGCTTCAATCTAATTTTGAAAGAACAATTTCTGCAATTCTATAACCAAACCCAAATTTACTTTTAATATTTTATAGTGATGTAATAACACTTCAAATTAAAGAGATGAGTTCCATGTTTTTATTATATGTGTATGTGTGTCTCTGTATTTCAGGGCTTCATTCAGTATCTCTGTGTTGTCAGAGGAGCTGGAAAACTTGTGGGATGTGGATGACTTCAGATTTACATTCATACTGAGCAGTAATATACAGGGTGGGCCATCTTGGGTGTACTCTGTTGTATGTAATGATTGAATGCAATGCTTGGACTGCATGAAGCTGAGGCGTGAGTGTGTTGTGGTAGTCTGACACCACTAGAGGGAGAGCAGGCTCTCTGTCTGCAGCCACCAAAGCAGAAGCAATTAAGAGCGGGTACTTCAAGGAGGAGAGAAGGGCTGAAACATTAAGAAAGGAAGGGGTTTATTGCCTTCATTAAAGATAAAAAGTGCTGAGAGCAAAAGTTAAGTACTTAACCTTCAGTCTGCCATTATCACAAACTACACCTTAACACAAAGTAGGTGGAAGGAGAGTGAGGATCAGGCTGTGCTAGCCAAAAGAAAATGCTCTGAAGATGCAAATGGACAAAAATGAGAGAGTATGTGGGACAGAGATCAAGGCAGACATGTGCACGCTCGCTCCTCTTAGAGCGATGGAGTGGTATGGCTGTCTAATATCCTTAGTACCTGCATGCATTATTTACTCAAGGATGCTACCAGGGCTGAGACGAAGCACTTAGAATCAGACTGACAGGAACTGGGCGGCCTGCTCTGAACATTATCAGGTTTCAGGGTAAAGCTGATTAAACAGTCCCACGGAGAAAACACACAGAAGGGCAGAGGCCTGCAGCCCATTTCCCATCCGAGTTAACCGCATTAAATGGCAACTCCGACATACATCCCTGATTAAATGACAAGGAAACCAGCAGGAATCTGAGCCCCTGTATGCACACTGCGCCCGGCCCACATGCTGCAGAGGAACATGCGCGACGTATACGATAACTGTGTCTTGGTGTGGTTCCTCCATGTTCCCGCGCATCGTTCTTCTTCACGTGTTGCCTGTCGGTGAGTGCGGGAGCATCCTGCATGTTAATGACATGCTGTGCTGGCACGTTGAGCTCTTTGGGGAGTCCATGCTGTGCACAGAGAGCAGCAGCTGCACCCGCGTGTGCTAACCTGTATCTGCCTGTTATTCATTCACACACACACACACACACCCATTATACCATAATGATATTGCCGTTGTTAATGTGAAGTGGTGTGCATGGTAACACCTCTTGCACATTTGAAGCCACTCAAGAGCGGCTTGATTTGTGAGTATCTCTCTAGATGAAAAGATGGCGACTGTGTCTGGTGCGATGGGTGTGTCTCTCCGTGCCAGCTGCTTTCTTGGCGGACTAGCAGAAGCAGAAGATGCAGACCTTCATATGGTCTGACTGCACACGCTGGAATACGTGAAACACAACGAGAGCATGTCTGTATCTGCCGAATGTTTAAATAACTAATGTGTTGTGCAAGAGTTTGTCAAAGGTAGCAGACCCCTGACTGGAGTCCAGGTTCTGGGGCTTGACTGAGCGCCAGGCTCTTTTGTGCTGCGGCTGCCCCAGCTGGACTGTGGGCCGGGGGGGAAAAAACAATGAGATAAATAACACGGGAACTGTGCAGCGGGGGTACACAGCCCTGCCCCTTCCTGTCTCCGCTGCCGCAACACCACAGCCTGTGTCGGAGAAAAAAAACACCTTCCTCTCTTTGTTGCGCCTGGTTGACCATGCCAATACGTCCATCAGCATCAAGCCAGCAGGCATCAAACCCCCCAACCCCCCCTCTGGGAGTCCCCACCCTCTTCCTGGTCTCCTTCCATGTCTTTCATATACTTGTACACACACACACACACACACACACCTGCAGGCATACTGTAGGATCTCCTGCTCACACAATACAGTCCACACACAGCCACAGTACGTGCGTGTTATTCCCAACTACATCCAGGCTGACCAGCTGCTGGAATAACTTCATTAATCCTGCAGGTATTTCTGTGGGTACGACTTGACCTTCAGGTTTGACTCCACAGCGAGCAGCCGATAACGCTGAGCAAGAGGCTTGACGTGATGGGAGGTGCAGCCTCATCAACCTCAGCGGCACACAAGCAAAACCTTCTCTGGAAATCTGGCCGAGACAGATAAAGAGAGAGCGAGAGAAAACATGTTTTAATGCTATCAGGTGCAGCGCGTGGTGTCTGTTTTGCGTAGCACATTTCCACCCCGAGCTCAGACAACGACTAAGGGCCAAATCTCCCCGTTCCAGCTCTCGGAAAAGAGAGGAGCGAGCGCACCACGGGCTCGACATGAAAAGAAGCCCGTCCAGAACAGACCAGCACACAAAAGCCTGGCTCATGTAGACAGGGGCAGGCGGCTGCTGGGAGCAGCAGACAGACAGACAGACAGGCAGACAGGCGGCATGCCCACCCAGACTGTCTCTGATGAAAAGCCCCGTTCTAGTGAGGAGCACGGCACACAGAAACAAAAGCTTGTAAGCCACAAAACAACGCCCTTCCACGTCCAACTGGGACTGAGAGAAAACACACAACTTGAGCGAAAGGAAGGCGCGCCGTATCTGCTGCTCCTTACTGTCTTCATTTCTTGCTGGCGCGCTCATCCTTTTCAATTATCTCCCTCTAATTCCAGCTCTGTTCACTCAGGCTGAATTGGAGGCAGGTGCACGGGCTATGATGCACCCACTCTTGACAATCTTTGAGGTCTGTTGCTTGGAGTAAATATGACTTTGAAGACAAAGAAATACATATGTTAAAAAATATTCAAGGACTTTTTACGTACAATAATTTTATGTACATTTAAGTGGCAGGATTACATCCTATTTAGGAAATAACGTGTGAGATTCTTTTTTTTATACCCAGAATCACAATAAAATAAGCTTCATTACAGTTTTATATTCAACAGGTCTGAAATGTGTGAGGAGATTTTGAGTTCTCGATGCAACAGTCACATTATAGGCAGACAATGCAGACAACTTGATGCATGTGGGGCAGCAGTAATGCACCGTTAAAGCGTGTGTGTGTGTGTGTGTCTGTGTGTGCAGTCGGGCATGGAGAAAGGAAGAAAAGGGCTTGAAGAGGAGAGAAAAGGGGGTGAAGGGGCCTTAAGAGGGAGGGCAACAGACAACCGGGAGGAACCCGGGCTAGAGAGCAGGGTGACTTGCAAGAGGTGACATCATCCTTCATTTGAATAATCCCCCAGCCTGGGAGGTGATTGGCTGCGCTGAGAGAAAGCAGAGTTCCCCTGCTATTCGCTATTCACTCCTTTCAATTTCAGCGTGGCGCGCTGTCGTGGTGAATGCTGCCTTCAAAGACTCGTAGCAACCTCCTGCCTCTGAGGCTGGGAGTCTTAAAATAGATGATTTTAATCATTCTGAAATATAAACAAATTCACTTGGACGGCTGTAATGTCATTTACAGTGACCACGTGGAGTCACTCTGTGCCACTCATCAGGAAGAAGTTGATAGTACAACATATTTTAAGAAGGCGGTGACTCCTGAATTAAAGCCAAAGAAAATGACAGATCACTACCATCAGTTGGTTTGGTCTGTTTTTTTTTTCTTTTCATGTGATGTGCCAGAAGTTGCCAAAATAGTCATAATGAGCCAAGCAACCAACCCAAACCTCCATTTATTTGCTTTCTAGTAAACAGGCTTGTAGTGCAGAGAAAAGGGGTGATCAAAATGATGAAAATGGTCGCAGCGTTCACCCATTTGACTGGGCCAAAACATTTTCTTTTGTTCTCAGCCATTCCTCTGTTTGGCAGGGCGGATCCCGAGTCCACACAGTGACATCTCTAGTGGGGGAAATTTAAACTTGTCAAACAGGTGGAACTAATAATATTATTTAATAACCACACGTTTCATGTAGGTGTGTCAGTACCTGTGGGCATGATGGGAGTTAACCTGCAATGGATCACCAGTGAACCCACTGTCCTTGATCTCCAGTCTATGTGTGGTATTTTTATATTTTATACATGAAAAGCTTTTCCTGAAGCTTCAGATACCAGCTTTGCTCTCCTGTCCAGGAAGCATAACATTTCACAGGATATTGCAGCCATACATCTCCCTAAACAAATTAAAGGGGCATTAATTCAAATACCACTGCAGTGCTGACTTCCGTCCTTCACGTGCATACCTCTCATTATTCCGACATTTCTTACAGCACCTGAAGGCAGCAGCCCTGTCCTCTCCTCCGCCTGTCCATCCATCCACTGTGTGTACGTGTGTGCGTAAAGGTGTGTTAAAGTGTAAGGGAGGGTTTATGTGTGTGTCTGTATTAGTAAGCGTGTCTATGTGCATGTGTGTTTGTGTGTACGCGTTTAAGTGCGTGTAAGTGAGTGTGAGTGTATGTGTGTGGGGTTTGTGTGTGTAAGATGATGTGCGGGTTTGTGTGTGTTGGTGTGTATGTGTTTTAGTGTTGTGTGCAACTGAACGTGCGTGTTAGTGTGCACGTCTGTTAGTGCATGTGAGTGCGTTTCTATGAGTGGTAGTGTGTATGTGTTAGTGAGTGAGTATGTGTGTGTGTGTGTGTGTGTGAGTGAGTATGTGTGTGTGTGTGTGTGTGAGTGAGTGAGTGAGTGCGTATCTGTGTGTGTGTGTGTGAGTGCGTATGTGTGTGTGTGTGTGTGTGTGTGTGTGGACTGGAGCGTCACTCTCCTCCTTTCTTCCTCAGTGAACGCGCATCACTCGTGGTGAAAAACGACGCTTCACACACACAACTTACTCTCTCTCTCTCTTTGTCGGCTCGGCTCGGCTCGGCTCTCCCGCGGTCCTCCTCTCGGTTCTTCCCGGTTTCCTGTCCTCAGCCCCGCTCTGAGCTGCATTTGCTGCTGACGGTCGGAGGACTGAGCCGGTGTGCCGCCGCTAACACAGGGCGTAGCTGGAGAGGATTTTGCTAGCCGCACTGACTGGTAAGCACTGTTGTAGCCTCGGCTAGCATGCTAACGTCAGTTTGTGAGTAACCTCCGGGCTAATTAACGTTTAACTGCGAACATTTTCAAACAACGTTAACGTTAGAAAACGAACGCCTGTCCGTTACAGACGTAACTGTCCGTTAAACTCACCGCCTCGTTTACTTGTGTTTCCTCCCTTTTTTTAACACTAATGAATCTGAAAGGAGCCGGCTCTTTGTGTCAGTGTGTATTTTTGTTAAATACGCAGTTTAAAAAATGTTTTCTGCATGTTTCTGTGTGTGTGTGTGTGTGTCGGCTCTCCTCCAGCCGTCGAGCCGCTCCTTTCAGTCCGCTTGTTTGGGCGGTGGCAGCAGACTTGCGAGCCTCACACAAAGCTGATGAAACGTTTTAATTTACGCTCTTAATGCACACACAGAATCTCTTTCGTGTTCGTCTGACCATTTTGTCTGCCTTTCTCCCTTCTTTTTTCCCCCTCCTCTTATCCTCCCCTCCTTCTCCATCCTCCATCGTGGATGTCCATTGTTCTGAGATGGGCCAAGTGGTGCTGAGAGATGTTTCCCTCCCCTCGGGAAATCAGCACATTTTAAGGCTGATCATTTTGCAGATGCCCACTTTATTTTCACATTAACTTACCAACACATCTCCGGGGCATTTGTGGCATGTGAAGAACAATTTTTTTAAAAACATCTTCAGACCTTGGAGAGATGAAGTGTCTCTGTGAGGGTTGTGCACAAACTCAAGCTGGCATGTAATCAGAGGTGATTAATGTCACCCCCGCCATCCCTTCCCAAAAGTGATCAGCTACTGTGGTGTGTGAGAGTTAAGGCTGGAGGGGCCGGCGGTTGCTGCTGCTCCTCTGCTGACTCTTTTTGGTGAGCGCAACAAGACAGATTACACTCCTTTCTGCAGAACAATGGGGAGGAGAAAACCCTGCCAGTCCCCAGAGCTGCAGCCAGGAGCATTTAATAAACTGCAAACATGCACGCATTGAAAATCTTTATCCTTTGCCCACAATGTTTTATCCCCCATTCTCCCCCCCCCCCTCCCCCGCCCCCGCCTGAGGTGCCACAGACAGAGATGTGAATTGTCTCAATCTTTGCAGCCACAGTGGGCATAGTGGTCGCTCAGTAATGCGTGGCCATCGACCATGAGGCATTGATGTCATCCTGAGTAAATGGCATCCCAGGGCGACTAATATGAGCACTTTTAAGGCTCGGCCACGCAGGGCTTGGAGGCACTCCAGGACTCTTAAGTCAGAGGTGGGCTAAGCCATCAACTGCCCCCCCCTCCTCCTCCACAACCGCACCCCCCTCCGCCTGTGCATGGATGAGAGAATGGCTGACTCACAGTGTTGGTGGATGAGGCAGGGAAATGGAGGACAGACAGGCGGCCTAATGCAATCATGTGAAATTAAATTTAGCTGCCATTAAAAACCACACTCTGTTTTTATGAAGTTATTTAAGATGGTCTTAAAATGATTATTAGTTGGAGGATGCGGATTACAGCCAACAGCTTTTTGTGTGTGGAGAGGATTTATGAGAAACTGTACTTGAATAGATGAAGCACATTATTATAATTGGGGGAAAATGTTAAGAAGATATAAAGCATTTTGGTACAGTAGTCCTCTTTCCATTGTGGAGTGGACCCTAGTTCTATCTGTTCTTTGTGTTTTTAATGGGACGTTTCACTTTGTCTCATGTCTGTTGGATGAGCCAGATTCACGGCTGCGAGTATTTGTGTGTGTGTGTTTCTGTGAGTGCACATCGTCAGTGTCTGAAACACTCCTCTGTATGCACAGGGGGTGTGTCTCTGAATATGCTGTAATGGTATTGGAATGATTTAAAGATATTACAGTTATTAATTTTTTTTAATGATTTCATATAATTGACTCAGATAATACAAATTCAGCATGCAGATTCACAAATGTAAAGAGATGCTTCTTTACTTTATGTACTGTATGTTTGAGTTGTTACTTACACTACTACTGGTTGTGTGTAGACATCGGTTTAGGCTTTGGTACCTTAACAATGGTTAAAATTTTTTTGTTTGTTCTTTTACTTTATTGTGTCGGTAATTCATCAGTTCAACCACAGCAGTCAGTGTAACAGTCACCTGACTGGCTCGTTAAATTAATTTGAAATTATTTCTTCAATTCAATTCTTTATAGTATAAATGTCAAATATTATAATATGTCAGTATATTTTAGATTGTAGTGTTTGCTGATTTACTTTGTCATATATAATAGAAAACTGATTTTGGACTGCTAGTTAGATAAAAGAAATAAACAGGATATATCACCTTGGATTCTGGAAAATTACAATGGGCAATAATTCACCTTTTTTGCTATTTTGTAGATAAAACGATTCACTAATTAAGAGAGAAAATGTTTGGCAGATTAATAGATACTGAAAATAAGTCTAAGTTGTCCACTAAAGTTGCAGTCTAATATCTACACAACAGTGAGCCACAGTAATTACTTAGTGATGCATCACCATCAATGTGCTTCTTTTATTGTGATTATTTTGTGCAATGCAAGCTTAAAAATTGTCACAGAATATCACACAGGACATCTTTCACAATCTTGTATCGCGGGGCAGTTTCTAGTCTAATAACCTATTTAGTCCCCAGCGGCCTCTTGACCCTGCCACCGTCCTGAGAGGGGAGCCGGGTGTAGCATTAATAGACCTGTGTGTCAGTGTCAGTAATCTGTGGCAACAACAGCACAATAGTTTCTTGTTTGGAGATTATCAAAACACCAACAGCAGCTGTACGTGCGGCTGGATTTCCTTCTCTGTTTTCTGGGTGATTGAGGTCTGAGGAAACTGCCACAGGCACTGCAGCGAAGATAAAGTGGGGATAAACTTTTTGCTGTCGTCTGTGCTCGCGGTCACGATAGCAGCTCTGGGTGTCACAGTTGTCAGGGGCTCGCAGTTGGCAACTGGCAGCTCGGTTGAGGCCGTATTTGCCAGCAGCTGCAATAATTTGCTGTGTTTGGACGCTCTGAATTCCTCTGGTGGGAGGATGGATAATAGACGTGGTTCACAGCCCTGTTGCTAGGCTTCAAGACTGACTTTTTCACAGCAGAACGTATTAGCAGCGCCTGGATGTTCGATATAAGACGGCCCTGGATTGGTTAAAATTGGAGTCATTAGATTCTCTCTACCACCTGCAGCCACAGATATCTGTGTCTGTCTTTACACTGATGTCGCTGTATGTTTGCAGCTCCGGCCCAGTGGCTGATGTGGTCATGATTATGTCAGAAGCTACCCAGCCTGCCCCCACTGTAGCCACTTCTGGAATGAGAGGCATTTGTGGCAGACGCTTGTGCTGACACAATGATAAACTGCCTTTACCATCAGCAGCTGTAGGGGCAGATTTATTCCTATGTCATATCAGTTTCTCCCAGTCACATTCAAATCTGGCTGCAGTCAGTCTCAATGTGTTTGTTTGCTGCTGTGAAGGTACATCATCATCAAGCGCTAAATGTGTATCTTCACGGCAGGCTTGTTTGTTTGGAGGCCAGTTGTGTGGTGTGCTAGAGAGCTGTGAGGTGCTGATCTGGTCCACCATCCAACCTGTCTGCTGTCCTGCAATGGATCAAATTCCATCTGGAACGTGCCTTGTTCCACTTCAAACAGGAGGACGTAATCCTCTTATGGACACAGCCGTTCCACTTGTACTTTGCGTGCGTGATGTCCGTGGCCTTGTTGCGAAATCTCGAGACAACACCGGAGCCTCTTGGGTGTGTTTCTGCCACCCTGTCCAGATGCCTCGGTTCTGCCCTCTTCCTCCGTCTCTGTATCAGCTCTATCTGGTGTCATTGATCCAAGCCACCAGCTGGTCCTGGGCTGGCCTGATCTCATTTACCCCCAGAGAAGAGCTTGTTTGTGAGCAGACGGCCCATTATGGAGATGATCCAGCAGCTCTTCAAGTTACAAATTAGCCTTAGTTTCTCTGTTGGGCCTCTCTTCTGGTGTTGATGTTTCTTGCTTGCTCACTATCTCTAGTCATTTCTCCCCCAACCCCTCTCTTTTTATTGTCCTCTCCTAAAACCTTGTCACTGCTATTCCCTCTTATCTCCCAGGGGAGAGAGTTAACAGCATCAGAGGAACCGGCCTCTCTAATGCACTTCCTCTGTCTGTCTCTGTCTCTTTCTCTGTCCTTCCCATCTGTGGAGCTGCTCGGCTGGCTCTCCCTGAATCCTCCTGTGCGATCAATATCCACACAGTCGAGTGCTGCGCTGCCCTGCTGGCCATCCCTGCAGGGAGTGGAGCCCAGCCAGGCTGTAGTAGGGTCCTCGCCGTTGGGGCCTTATTTGTAGTCGGGCTCTGTGTCTGCCCTTATTGTTTCGGGGCTGATGGACCCTCTAGCCCTACCTCTCCACAGCATTGTCTCATTTTCTGGGACATACTGACGCCTCTTGTTACGGCTTGCCATCCCTCCCTTGTTTGTTCTTGTCTTTCTTGGGCTCCTCTCTGTCCCTCACTCTCTCTCTCTAGCCATGTCTTTGCTCTGTTTTAGGACAGTCCAGACCGACTGTACAAGATTAGCATCTCTCTTTGTCCAGGGTTAACAAGCTCTGTCATGTGTTAATCTGCCTGTCCCCAGGGGGCCGAGTTTCTCCGAGCCTGGGTGCACCATGGGAAGGACTGGGTTCGAGTGTTTGTTTGTGTGTGTGTGTGTGTGCGCATCGGCTTCTGTGGTGTTTGCAGAAAGGAGGGGGTGGTGTGAACAGGCACAATGTACATCCCTAAACTGTGACGGCATTGGCATTCTCTGCCACATACGACAGTCATACTTGCCTTGTTAATGGTTTATTCTATTGTTTTAGAACAATGAGAAATATAATTAACAAAGAGGTATGTATTTATTATATTCTTGTACTGTAATCCCTTAATTTATGTTACGTTTTCACTTGAGGATGTTGCAAAATCTTAACGTGAAGCTCCAAAGCGTCCTTAGGATTAGTTCCAGCCTCTCTGATCACATGTTTGTGTGATCCAGGTGTCTGTCACACAATCTGCTGCTCTCTCTCTCACACGCCAGCAGCCAAGTAAACAAGGAGAAAAAAAACCCAACCAAATTCTCTCTCAGCTGGGCCTTTGTTCATGTTCACTTTGTTTTATTGAGCCTCCTTGCAGCTCATTTACCCACTGCAAATCAATCATTAGGAATGACAATACTTTACAGTATTAAGGAGCTCACCTGAAAATCAGCACAGAACTGATGTGTTTGTTTGGTGACGCCCCGCTGTGTGAACGAGGTAGGTCTGGATAGCTAATGGTATGAGTGGTCACACTATTCTTTGTATCTTTCTTTGTATCTATAAGTCTTCATCTGTGAGTATGATTCCATTTACCTGTTTTTATATTGAACATAAGAATAACTGAATGGAAATATACAAACCTTATACTCTATGACGACAAGGTGGTTATTTCCTCTGGGGAAATTCTAAATTCATTGTTCTCAACCAAAGCCCAGATGCGAGAAGATCTGTGCTGATTTAAAAAAAAAAACTATTGATCTGATTCGCCCTCAGTTATTAGTGAAGATTGACGATGCTGCGTGGAGCCCGAAGGGAAGACTTTCAGACATGACTCAGGGGTGAAAAAGTTCTTCGTCTGCTTGTTTTGTGCCAAAAAATAATTTAATCTGTATGATTTGTTACAGTTTCTGCTCTCCTGAAAAGATGCCAGAATTAAGATTAGAGCCAAGGTAGTAAAGCACAGGGCTGCTTGTAGTCAAGCTGCAAATATATCACTGAGCACTCTCTATCATGCAACTCAGCATGCTTTTAACAGGGCTTAGTGCATTAACATTACAGCAGAGGTTTTTGTTACAATACAGTTGAAAGCAGAATAACCCTTTTTGGTGATAATTTCTTTTTCGCTTGATTGATTTGAAACATACATTAAACTTAAACATATATTAAAAGTTGCAGAGGAAAGTAAGACAGCAATAACATACTTTAAAGTTACAGAAAAGGTCAAACTAAACAATCACAGTGTGGGAGAAAAGAATAGCATAATTTGCCCGACTTTTCCCTCATTTGCTCTTTGCTCAACTTTTTCATGTAAGCCTACGTCCTGTCTCTTCTCCCCCTCTTGGCTGCATCCTCACTCACCGTCTCTCCCTCTCTTGCTCGCTTAGCCCTCCCACTGTCTGTGGGGAATGCCATGGAGAGCAGCAGGCTTTGTTTGGAGTTTATTTGTGTGCAGGACAGAGGCGGTTTCCTGACCTCAGGTCGAGGGGGGGTTTGGGAATGTGTGAGCTGTGATTAGCATGGAGTTGACGGAGGCAGCAGCAGCAGCTCTGGTAACCCCCAGCTGGGTTTAACCGGGTGTCATGTACCTTTAGCACCCCTCGTCCGACTCCCACGCATACACCCATCATTTCTTTTTCGCCGCCCTCAGACACGCCCTCATCTGGGATGTGTTTGGTAATAACCAGCCTCTCGTCTCATGGATGGCTGTGAGAGGTGTCAACATCCTCTGGAGATCCGCAGTGAGCAGCGGTGATATATGTTCAAGCTGGGGAAGAGAGGGTGACATGGAGAGAAACCTTCCTCGTTGTGATAGATGAAGTATGATATGAAGTCATGTCACGATAGAGTCGGTGCCTTAGTGATGATTAAATGGTATTAGCTTTGAAATGGTGTTACATAACCCCCTTATAATAATCATTAAGTTCTAATGAGGAGGCTCACTTTATAGATGGGATGGCTTTATTTGGCAGTTTGCAGTCTCACATAAATGTCCTTGACTTGACTGTTGACTGTGGAGGGACTTCTTTTTTTTCTTGTGCACTACCTGTTCAGACAGTGTTTGCTTGTGCCTTATGGTAGCTGTTGCAGGTGTTAGTCAGTTCCTGGTGTTCTGCCAACATTTGGCTGAGAGTAAATGAAACATTCAGCAGTGGGTAAACACATCTTTACTTTTGATTCTCGAAGAAATGAAGGATGATCTCTCCCCCTGCCAGTCCTCAAGTGTGTTGCCTCGACATCTATTACTCTCTGTAGTTGACATATTTTGTGTACTGATACTGTCGTCGTTGACAGTTCATCTCACCCCATCAACCCAAAACTGAATTTTTTTTTTCTCAGCATTTTGTTTCAGAAAACTGTTTTAAGCCACACCACAGAGTCATTTATAGTTCTCAATCTGGTTGCAACTCCAAATAATCCTTAAATTCATGGAACAATTAACTTAAAGTTGAAGGTAATGATTATTTCTTTTATTGACTAGTCTACCGATCCTTTCCTTCTGAAATGTTAGGAAGTAGTGAAAAAGTAACAGGATACAAAAAACATTCTTCCAACTGCTAATAGACATTCTGTGGCATTTTGTTCTTCACTAAAATTATCACTATTATGTTGATCAGTTAACTGATTAATGAAGTTATCACTTCAGCATTATTGGAAATATTTTTTTTTGTTAAATTTGGACTACATTTTACATAATGTATCCAGTTCTTGACAATAAAAGTGATGAAGAGATCTATTTTCTGCGTGTCATCATGCAATGTTCAATTTTACAGATTAATGTGTAATAAGGAGGGTCTAAGTACCCTGAATGGGGCGGAGAGTTGACTGAGACTGCTGTTGTGATTTAGAGTAGGTTGAATGGACAATCTCAGGCCCAATGCCAGCATGTGGCGTCTTGAATCTGACATTCTCCCCCTTTCAAAGAGGGGGAGTGATAGTCACACACACACATACACATACACACACACACACGCATACACACACAGAGGAGGACGAAAAACTCAAATTCTACCTTTTTTTAAAATTATTTTTGGTCACAGTCGCACGTAAAACTGCGTCAAATCTGAAGCCATTTGCATCAGCCCACTTGCCCATGTGCACTGGTGCCGTAAGCAAGAAGGCAGTAAATTATTGAAGCAGTGCTTCTTCAATTTTGCAGAGTCGTGCTCCTCAAAGAGACAAGTTTGTAGCTGTTGTGTCGTTTGAAATGATAACAAAAAAGGATTGAAAGGTTACACTGATGACCAAAAATAATGTTAATAAAATTGTTAAATATTAAGTGGGACCAACATATACGTTTTAAATTAAATGAACTACTAATCATGCAAATACGGTCAAACCAGTGCTGAAATTCTCCTGCTTTGACATTTGTGATGTGATATTGTGAGATGTGCTCTGTAAATGTGGCTGTGTTGGAGGAAAGCGGGCGGTTTATTAGTGGTGTCAAAGAGCACGCACCGCAGCTCAGCACCTTGTGTTTGCTGCTTGTGGAGATAAAAGCATGTCAATTACAGGTTCAGAGGTCGCTGAATGCTCGTTAAAAATGCCCTCAAAAACCAGACCCGACCCACTAACATCCTCTCTCGCTCACCCGTCTTTGCTCGAACCTTCCATCCTCTTACAGAGTCATTAGTTATGTCTTCAGTGATTCTATCAAGCTTGTGCGAGTTCAAATCAGCGTTAGTGGAGTGTTGCGTCTGCCAACAAAAGCTCACTTTCTTTTTGCATCTTTTCTGCCGCCTCTGCCACCCCACCCCCACCATCACTGCCTCCTTCCCCCACAATCCCGCTCTTTGACTGCTATTTAGAGTAGGCCCCGGGGATAGAAGAAGGCTCACAGAATACATATGTGTGTGTGTGTGTGTGTGTGTGTACACAGTTGTGTACTGTGAAAGCAGAGCCGACTTTCTACCACAGCGATTCATACACGGCCTTGGATGGAGGGCTGGTTGGCTAAAGTGAGGGATCGAGCAGGGGCACTTTGTTTTAGGCCTTTGTGCAGAGAGGGCAAAGACTCACTCTTTTCTAACCATCAGGGGTAGTGATACGACATGAGCACAGCCCAAGAGAAGATTTGACATTAACTTAACATTTAGCTTAGTAACTCACTACTCTTAATCTGCATAATGAATCACAGCTACCCTTTACACACATTTTTATTAAAGATTCAGAACCGTGATATTTCCCTGTGAGCAGTAATTTAAATGTAACCCCCCGCTGTATTCTAAACAGGCATGTTTGGTGTATGTGAAACCCCCCCATCCCCTGCAAACACAGTGGTAGATTGTACTTGATGCAAAAAGGGGGTCAAAGTACTAGTTTTCTGTTTAAATATGCTGATGACCTGATTATTCAAGAACGGCATGTTTGTGTCTAGACAGTCAGAAAAGCTTAGATCCCTCAGTGGAGCTGGATGCCTTCCAGTTATTGACAGTATAGACCCAAACACTGCTGTGTGTCAGGAATACACACCAGTGTGAGCACAAACACATTTTGTTGATGCCCCGTTGTGGGTATTTGGAAGAGAGGATGTCTATGAGGATGATCTCACCTTGCTCATCACGAGCTTACAGCTTGAGGCCTGTTAGGTGTAATAACAATGACAACAAAAGAAACAAACTCAACAGTATTTGCCTAGAAGTATTTACACAATGTGTTCAAATACAGCATCAATTTAATAGTAATGATAGAAAAAACCCATGATGTACTGCATGCAGACAGTGTACAGTATGAAAGCTATAGTTAAGGTGTGTTTGGGAAAATGAACCAAACCTAGCTAATGATTAGACTTTGCATATTGATTGATTATTGTACAAAGAATGCAAAAAGTGTGTGCGCGTGTGCGTGTGTGGAGGGGGGGGTGGGGGGGTGGGGGGGGTGGTGGTAGAAATGAGTCTTCATTGGTTTTTCCTGATCTTGTGCTTCCACAACTGCCCTGGGTGTTTGTGCAGCTTTGTGTGTTTCTGTGGGTTTCCTTTGTTCTCAGTGGCTGTGTAGCTCACCATTGAGGCTTGCAGGGAATTTGGAGTGGGATGCTGTTTGGAAGCTCCAACCACATGACTTTTGGACACATTGTGAAGGCTAGCAAACACATTTTTGCAAAGTCAACTACGTTCAGAAGTTTACTGTGAACAATCTGCCAAATGTGGAGGCTACCAGCAGGAGACTCACACTCCGCTTACCATACTCTCTTCTCTCTCTTCTCCTATTGTTTTTTGCTGAATACTGAGGATACAACTGCAGCCTGTTGAAGTGGCTCTCCTACAGATCCTTTGTGTGCATTTATGTGTCACTCTGGCAACAGGAGGTCAGGACAGCTGATAGATGCTGTATGACTGCCTGGTCTGAGGTACACTCACCAGAACTCTGCTCAGATGATGCCATTTTATGTTGTAAACATTTCACACTGTTCTCTATTCCTAAATGTTTTAAAGTGGACGTAATGTAGCAGACATGGCCATCTGTCTGGACTCTGCTGCTGGAAATGTGCACTAACACACAAGCCATTATGCATCAGGTCACTGAATATGTTTTGTCCCCTATGGGCTGAAAATGTCAGTTTGTTTATTACAGGCTTGTTTGTAGCCTTTGGTGGTAACAAAGATGGTGTTTGGGCTAATCTGAGTCTACCTGTGGTTCTTGGAAGGAAGCCTAAGTATTAGGACAGTGGGTTGTACGGTGAAATCAGCAACATTTTATTCTGCTTTGTACATTTTTAGGTTTATTCAACTTGGTAGGGAAGTGAAAGACATAGACATAAGACTGAATTGGTCCAGTCTGGCACACATGATATGATGTAAATATTATAATGGGCTTGAGTAATGCAGAATTATTCAATGTAACGTATGGTGAACTGATTCCCCTGAGCAGTGTAAACCCACCACCAGCAGCGTCAGTGTCTGAGGTACCAATGAACCAACAAGACAATTAATCCCCACTTGTTTCAGTGAAATAGTAGAAAAAAGGAGGATTTCTCAGCCAAGGTGTTCACTCGAGAGCAGACTAAAATGATTATTTAAATCACCAATGTCACATTTGTAACTAGTTCTCAGTAAACACAGTTGACCATTTTAAGCCAACATGTGACACCCTCTGAATAGGCTGACTTATAATGTTTAACTCTCACAAAATGTGCTCCCTTGTAGCAACGGCTCATTCGTTTGAAAGTGAGTAACTCTTCAATCTAATTAGCCTTCATGAAAACCTGTAATAACATTAATTAGTTAGATGTTTCAGCTGGGAGTGCCGCAGTAATTAGGGATGAAATTCAAGACCATTTAAAGCTGTTGCAACACGCTGAAGACACAGTTATATGTCAGTTCAGATCCTTACAAATGGAAAAATATCAATGAGTTCAGATATCTTTTTTTTGTATTTATATATTTTATATTTTACTGAAAGCACAAATGTTTGATATGGAGAAAATCAGTAAGGAAGATGCTGTGAGAAACATTGGATGAAAAGAAATATATGCGCACGGTCACTGGGGCGTTCAGAAGCCAGCGCCAGGGTGGGAAATTTACTTTGGCAGCAAACTAAACATGAATTTTTAACCATCATTTGTGTTTTGTTTGGCTCTTGAAATAGTGAAGGTGCCTGCGTGTGTCTTAAAACTTCCCCCCTGCACCGTTCCACTTTTTCCAGAGAGCAGACAAAAAAAGCATGTTCCTGCTCCGGTTGCTCGCCTGTTTATGCTTACCACTGACTGATGGTGCTGATGACGTAGGGCGAGTGAGCAATGGACCAGAGCCATAAGTGCAATCTCGCAGCTGTCTGGAGACTTGCAAGAGAAAGAGAAATGTTCCTTTGGCTGTGGCCGTGCAATTGGGATTTATCACCCTCTCTTTCTCACACACAGAGCAGTGTAGGGAACTTTGGAGGGGAGCAGTGAAATGAACCGCCTGGACAGATGCTTTAGCCTACTGTGGGAAGAGCCAAGCTTCAGAGTCTGAAATAGAGAGGGGGGAATGGCGATTGGACACAGCCGTATTTCCCAGTTCACTGCTTGGTCGAATAAGGTCACTGTGTTGATAGCTACACAGAGCATCAGTCAAACAGTGTACTTGTTCTGTATTACAGACTTTGGAGTCTCAAGTGTAAAAACCTATATACATTTGTCCGAAAATTAAAAAATGTGACTTCCTCTGAGCTTTTGTGAGCTTTAGTACTATGAGAGACTAAGAAGGAATATATTGCTAAACCCATCTGCCAAACTGTAATTGTCCAATCATAGCTCAGCAACTGTAACTAGGTAAGGATGACCTGGTAAACTGTCACTCTCCATTTAACAGTTTCTACTCCCTTTCACCCTCCCATGTTAGTGCCCACCCTCTCTTAAAAGCTGTGACTGGTTGTGGTTAGTGCCATAATTAAGCCAACTGTCCACATTTCGCAGCCTCGCTGGCATTTAAAAACCCCTTGCGACCAGAGGGTGCAGCACACACGGCCTCTCGCAGCTACCCGCCGTCTCCCTCTCACCCTCCTCAGTTGTTTTGGGGTGGAGGCCTGTTGCACTAGCTATGTGTATCTGTTCTTATGTGTCAGTGGGGATGCATGGATATTTAGTTTTTCTCAGTTCCTCTCTATCTCTCTCTCTTTCCCCTCTGGCCCTGCTCAGCTGCTCTGGCCATCTGTGCAAAGGGAAACAGAGAACAGAGGGATGGAAGGAGAGCGGTAGCAGTGGAGGGGGTTGAGGGGGACAAATCGAAGAGGGGGAAATAAGTGGGAGAAAAGGAGGATCAGTGGAGAATAAAAGAAGGCCTTTTGACATGTGAGGTTTAGTTTGGAGGATGAGTAAAAGATGACGGAACAGGGAGAGAAAGACGGAGCAGAGTGTGTGAGTGTGAATTGTTTCCAGGAAGCTGGCGGCATAAAGATGAAGTCTGTCCTCTAGAAATAGGACAGTGAGTGTGTGCATACAAGTTTAGGTCAGTGGAAACTAGGATGACTAGTGATGTCTGGATTTTAGAATTGCACTTGCAAACATCAGCCAATAATGAGATCATTTTACATGTTGTTTTTTTCCTGTCTCTTTTCTCCCTCCCTCGCTCGCTCTCGCTCTCCCACCTTCTCTTTCTGTTCCCATGCTCCACAGGCCAAGCCTCTTCCTCTGGGCTGGCCTCTGTGTTGCCTCAGAGTTTGTCTCTCCACTTAGCCTCCTGCACAGCCGGCTCCTCGCTCTGTTTGTAAACTCTGACAAGCCAGCTTCCTGCCACCCCCCGATCCGCCCTCCACTTCCCTCCCCTGCTTCTCTCAGACTTATAAAAACATATCCTTTTTCTCTCATCCCTCCATTTCAAATTAGCTGAGAACACAAAATAAGGAACAGTTATCAGGCCTTGTATGCTTCACATCCCTCCTCTCGTCCTCAGTCGCTCATGTCTCTGCCTGCTCTGTTAGTGACACGTGAGTCAAACTGTCCGTCTGTCTCTGAGTTTATTGTACATGTCTTGACCCATTTAGCACATACATCCCCACCTCATTCCGCTTTTCTTTTTATAACCATTTTAGCCTGGTGGTGTGAGGCGGGCTTTCTTAACTAATCTCATCTGTGTGCATATTAATAACTTGCGTACCTTTAACATTATCACAGGTGGTATATTTTGTATGTGTGTGACCAATTTGCGTGCTAAAGCTTTTTGCACTCTCTTAAGTGTACTATCCCAGAAAACTAGTCTTCCACACTAGTGACTCTCATGCCATTTTGAACCAAGGAAAAAAACTGCGGCAGCCACACAAGCCAAGTGTGTCACTGAGCTTTTTAGTGTCACAGAGGGGCCCTTTTGCCACTGCACTGCAGTTGGCATTGAAATTAATGAAGGCTATTTGTAGTTTGTGTTGTTTCTCCTGTAGACATGTCCTGCTCTGCCCCTCCTCCTGAGGCAGTTCACACATTAAACTGATCATATGGTATGCTGATCTAACGGTTTGTCCCAAGATTTCCCTCCCAACATGACTTACGTTTTTTACATCACCACCTTTGTTTGTGCTTTCTCATGTCTTTCTCTGTGTGTTACATTGTCCTAGATCTGCTTCAATCCTCTCCTGGGTTCATGCAGCAGTTCTGTCTCCGACACAGACATCCTGTTCCATTTTTGTCCTGCTGTCAATTTACCTGTTATCTTTTGGAAGTATTTCTGTGTTTGGGTGTGTGGTGCTGAAGCTGTAAGAAGATACAAGGCAGTGCTTTATCTGACTCCCAGGGCTAACAACATTCCTGGGGCTCTGTGTGTGTGCTGATCTGACAGACAGCAAACTGCTTTTCATGTCTGGTCTTGCTGTTGACTAACTGTGTTGTGCTGTGTGTTATCCTGCCTTTCTCCCGACCAGACCGTGCTGTCTCCAGAAAGCCTGTAGACCTTTGGACATCCAGTGAGACTGAAGTCTACCAGCCCCGCTCAGCAGAGACGGACCACTACCACACAAGGGGAGATGAAGCCGGATGGGGTTGTCACGGCAGTGATGGAACCAATGGAAACACTGGAATCCAACCCAGCAAATGAGGCAGCGCCAGCTGTGGGACAGGAGGCCAACCAGGCAGCCTGTCCAGCGGAAGAGGAGATGCCACAGCAGCCTGTAGGAGAGACGGGTCAGGGAGAACCCCAGCCAGACCAGGCCAAGGAAGCCCCAGCTGCCAAGACCAGCAACAAGACTTCAGGAGACTCCAAACCCAAGACTACCAACAAGGCCACGACAAAAACAAAACCTGGCACCACCAGCCCAACCAAGACCACAGCTGGCTCACGGCCCAACACAGCCCAGAGCCGCCTCTCAAATGGCACGTCTAAGCCCCAGACCAATGGAGTGACTAAGAAGACCCCACCTGCAGCGGTCAAAAAGACCACCCCAACACCAACTCCCTCCAAAAAAACAACAGCCCCAGCCTCAGCTCCAGCTTCCAAGGGCAAAGTGGGTGAGAAGAAACCCACGGGCGCTGTCCCTGCCACCAATGGTGCAAAATCGATGACCGGAACAACAGCGGCCAAGAAGACACCATCCACAACTGCTAATGGTGTCAAAACCAGCACGACTACTGCTGCTGCGAAAAAGCCCCCAGGTTGGCGAAAATGTCATCTCACAGCAAGTAGTTGAAATCAGTGCAAAAAGTCTAATTCAGAGTGCATGCTGAAAATAACACAGCCACAGTAAGCCTAGCATGAAAGTTTATCACAGCTCCAACCCCAGTGAAATGCTGATCGTAATGCGATGATGCACGGATAGATGCACATAGGATGGATTCAGCACACATATTAGACATGCCAGAGTGGATGCTGCTTATCTAGAAATGCATTTGCCCTAGATCCCTGTGACTTACTGTGTCAAAGATATATCTGCCTGACCTATATTTGTGATATAGCTTGCGATATACTGTACCATACTGTAAAAATATTTTTGTCCTTCACATATGTCTTAACTTTCTTCTCTCTCCTCCAGCTCCTAAGCCTGCCTCTGCAACTCCCACAAAGCCCGCCTCTGCTGCCTCACCCAAGCCCCCTGTTTCCAAGACAACCAGGTAGGTGTGACATTAGTGTAGACTTGAGGCCTCGCCCTTGCTGGAGGGTGTATACATACGAGCACACGTGTCTGAGACACTTTCTGTCTGCAGAGCAGTCAGCTGTTTATAATTGGTCCTCTCCTGAGACAACCTCCAGGCAAAAATATTCTAAGTGGGCTCTTTTAACTAAAAGACTTTCCAATGATTTGCTATCACATCAGCGCATTTGCTCCAGAACAGCAGCATGTCCGAATAAATCGCCAAATAGATAAGAACTGTTGGGAATAAGCTCACCATTATAAAGCTCCTTAGTGCCAGTTGAGAAGCAGTTGGTTCAAAAGGCTTCACTTGGCTGCAGGTTCAAAGAGGACCCCGTTAAAGAAAAAAACACCCAGGAGGAATGAGGGACAATGATCCCCCACATAGAGGCTTGGAAGGGCCGAGTATAAGTAGGCCAGCAACCAGCCAATGTCAGAACAAGCCTTAGAGGAATGCCTCGCAGGGTTTCAAGCATTATACAGCCGCTTTATTAATAAAACAAGTTTTGGGAAGGAGCAGAGTTAAGAGAGGAGAGGAGGGGCAGTGGGAAGAATCCACGGCAACAAGAGAATGCTCTTATTGTTTTTGTCTCTTTAGTGTGACTGCTTGTGTGCATTTCTTTACACCAGTATGTGTTGTTAGCGTCTGTTTTTGTGTGTGGTATCAGGTCGACATGTGTTCCTCACCTGAGTCACACTGTGTGCATGGTGTTTGGTCCTGGGGTGACTTGGCGACAGACCAAGAGAGGAGGTTGAAGGAGGCCTTTGTCTGAGACAGTGATCAGATAGTGCCTTTGGGAGTCTGTTCTTTCAACAGGGACTTATCCCACTGCCTCTTCGTTTTGTTTGTTTGTTTGTTTGTTAGAGCAATAGCTTCTTTCTTCGATACTGTTATGTCACCATGTTGGTATGTCTGTGTGTAGACACATTGTTCAGTCAGAAACACTTGCGTCAAACAGATTGGATCATTGGTAGCAAATCAGCAATCTATGAGATAGAAACCAGGAGAAATACCACACGTTGCAGGCAGGAAGATGCTTTAAGAGATGGTTTGGGAAAGAAGATTGATATCACTCTCAGATCTGTACAGTAAATACGAAGCTTCAGCCAGCAGCTGGTTTGCTTTGCTGAGCATGAAGACTGGAAACAGGGGAGGTGGTATTAATCTTCTCATCCCCCCTGAGAGAAAGCGAATAAACGTATCTCCCAAAAATGTCAGTTTCCTCCTTTAAGACAGACCTACAAGACATGGCAATACAATGAAAATGAAGGTTTCCTATTGAAACAAAATTGAACGAAAATGAATTATCTCTATTGCAGATTGATTAGTAAATGACAAAATGTCAGTTGAAGTCTCTTTTCAAAGCAAAAAAAAAAACAAAAAAAACAAACCCAGTGGTTGTCAAATTGGCACTCTGCTGTTGAGGATGCCTCTCACACTTAAACAAGGGATTACGAGAACATAATCTCTCCCATCCCTTTGGACAAGGGAGGCTGATGTTATCTTATGGCCATGTTGGTATCAGCATGTACTCCATGTCAGCCCATAGTAACAAGAAATAGAAGTACAACAAATATCAAAGTATGTTTAAAAGTGTAAATAAACTAAGAAACAGTCAAATATGAACATTGACATTGGTCTTATAAATATGACTGAGATGGAATATACAGACATACAAGTCAAAAGATGTCATCACAAGTATAATATTCTTTCTGATGTATTCCTTTATTTTTTCTCTGTTCAGTTACATGCACATTAAGTTGGCAGCCACCTTCTTCCATCTGACAGTAAGGTGTTATATGTGAAGATCCTTTTTGTCCCCACCCCCTTCCTCCACGTGTCATGGGTAGCGGTTGGATTGCGGAGATTACACTCAGATTACAGCTTTATACAATGGTTGATGTGCAAACATCTAATTACAGAGTATTACACAGGGGCACGTTGGTAATCGCCACTGCAGTACATAATGCTCATTGTGCAACATGATTTCATTCATTACATTCACTCATTCTACAGTGTATTGCTCATATATTGTCAGTATCCCCTAACAGAATAATACGCACTGAAAAACAATAACTGTTGTGTTGATCAATACATATCAAAACATCTATTGATCAAGCAATACAGTCGAAATAGCAAATCTAGTGAACAGATCAACAAATACTGCAATGTACTGGACATAATCTCAGAATAATACTGCCAAAGTTTGAGAATGAATAAATGGTCATATGACCTAACCTGCATCAAGATGTTTTTCACACCTGTCCTGCTGGATTTCATGCAGCCTGGCTTTAGGGAGGTGACCCCTGTGCGAGGAAGAGCTTGAATAGGTCAATAACCTGTTTCTACCCTGCGTCAGTAAAGTTACTGCCCAGCTCATGCTCCCAAGCTGTTTTACACATACAAAACCTATCAAGTGACCAGCCAGGCAGATAGGTACACAGACTAATTGGCTTAGTGGGTAACATGGGTAAAATAGTCAAAAGAAATCAGAAATCTATCTGAGGCTAATACGGTTATGAGGTTAAGACTGGATTATCACTGTGCATCTAAATGTACTTTCGATGCAGTGTTTTGCATTGCTAGAGTATGAGGGAGGAACAAGTTTTTCATACAGGAGATGTGTAGCCCAGAGAGGTATTTAGCAACAGCAGACTTACATTTGAATCCCCACGAGAGAGGTATAGTCCTTACTGACGATATACCCTTGTAGGCATACTTTATGTGTATGTGCGTAGCTGCATTTGTATATGTGATTTGCTCTGACAGGGCCATACATTTCTACTTTAATTAGATTTTACCCTTTTCCTACCTCACTCAATCCTTAATTCAGGCCTGCTATCAGCAGAGTGGTAGAGAGCTCGACACATTAATTAATCAGACACACCCTGTTGCTGTCACACACACACACACACACATGCACACACACGCCCACGGTGGGTCAATTCACTCCGTGTCTTTCTGAAGTTCAATTGATTTAATTCCATCTGCAGCAGGTTCCAGTTATCAGACAAATAAAAGTGCAGAGCAATTGCAGGTTCACTAAGTGACACCAATCTAATTTTAAGCCACTCACAAGTGGTTTGTTCCTGCTGGTCAGCTGGAGGTTTTAGCTAAATTAAATTAGTTTTAAGTCATTGTTGCCAGTGACTTTTTTTCATAGCTGAATAAATGGTTTTTGAACGAACTTTTCATTGATTTGAAAAGAGTTTCTTTCTTTGTACTTTGTAAGGGAGAGTGTTTTCTGTTTTGTATATAAATCTATTTGTCAGCAGCTTTTCACCACCTACATACATACAGATACCTGTCAGTGGTGGTGAAGCTGAGTCAATAGTATTATCTTGTTTATGCTCTGTAAGCTATGACAGTGTAGTGAAGTGTGGAGAACAGCTAAAGTGAAAATGTCGGTGTGTGTGTGTGTGTGTGTGTGTGTGTGTGTGTGTGTGGACACCTGCTGTTTGGAGCTGATTGCCCGCAGCACGCAGTTTGTGACAGGAAACATTTGAGCCTGATTTTTGTGCAAATGGAGAAAGTAGGAATCATTATGGGTCATTCAAACATGGTGTCTGTGTGCACTGCAGTGTATTCTAACAGTTTATGTGTCAGCTTGTTCACATGAATTTGTACCAATTTTTGGCCCTCTTGGGTAGCTGCGAGGATGATTCGTGTCCAGTTATGCATTGATAATTTGGGACTGGTATGCAGCCTTCAAACCACCCAACAGGACACTACAGCACGCTGGGCATTTGCTATATAGGCAGCGATCAGTGTGTACATATGTGCTGCTCATGGATGCCTGTGTTGTAGGAGCAGCATGTAATTAGGATGCAGGGCATGTTCGTTTGCCAGCGTATTCCTCAGTATGATGTCGAGGTAAAGGGGGAGGGGAGGCATACATGCTGGCTTGCTAAACACGTGGTACACAGGCACGTGCCGCTGAGCCGCTTTCTCCTTCCTGCCCTGCTGTCTGCGGATGCAGCAGAGTGAAGTAAAGCAAAAATGGTGGCCATAGAGCATGGAAGCTACATGGCTGAATAAGTCATGGGTCCCCGCTGAGCTCCCATCACCGCTCCCAAAGATACATACTGAGTGTGAGGTTCTTGCATGCAGAGAGTGCGAGCTGTGTGCACGCATGTGTGGGTGTGTGTATGAGAGTGGGAGGCAGAGGTGGAAAGAAGGACCAGAGGGTTTCCCTGTGTGAAACAAGGGGGGAAATACTGCCGTATAGCAGATCAGAGGACAGAGCAAGGGTATTCATCCTTATAGTACAATGTCAGCGCAGGAAATGAGATGAGCTCGCTGTTGGACGATCAGGTGGTTTTCAGTTTTCCTGCCATCCACTCAGCCTCCTGTGTTCCCACATTAGTCATGCTGTTTTCCTCATTGATGGTCCCTCAGGGATGATAAATTTTTATTGCAGTGGATTGAATGCATCCCTCCTCATGATCTAACAAATTACAGCTGATGTAACGGTCCAACTCTGGTGTGTGTGTGTGTGTGTGTGTGTGTGTGTGTGTGTGTGTGTGTGTCTCTGTGTGGTGAGCAGTAGGCATGGTCCGTGCCCCAGACACTCCTCCACAGTCAGGCAGACGAAGCAGATGACATGTTGCGCAGGCTGTAAATCTTCTGTCCAGCACTGGGTGTGGCCGATGTGTGGCTGTGATGCAGTCATCCACTGCCATGATTTTACAGAGGTGCAGCCGCAGAGCCAATTACCAAATGGAGGCAGAGTGAATGAGGGAAGGGAGAGAAGGTTGTTTGAGTGTCAGACAAAGGTTTGAGTGTGCAAGGGTGTTTGTGGCCGTGATCAGATGTAAAAGATTTCAGAGAAAACGGTGGAAAGCATTGTTTTCTTCTGTACCAGACCCACATACGAACTGTTTTGAACCATCTCTGTTTTAGAGTCTCAGTTCTTCCTCTGCTACCTTATTCATTTAATACATGGTATGACATCCTTACCTTTATAATAGTATGCTGTTACCAGGACCTTTTGTTCATTCTGTTTTATTCACCCAAATGTAAATACTGAAATATTAAAAATACATCTGAGAGCTTGACAGATCTGAGTACTGTAAAGATTTCCATTAAAACTAGATACTGTATCATATGTTTTTGTAGTATTGACTTTAGTTTTTTTTTTCTAACAGTGGAGTTACAGAAAACTCAATGAGCTTTTACACACTACTCTGCAGCTGCTGCTAAAGACACATTAGGAAATAACTGTAATCATGATCACACTTAAAGAGGAGAGAGGTTTGATCAGGTTAATTTCACATTAAAATCCCGAAAGTGCCTGTGGTCACATGACTTGATCCTCCTGAGTTGGCTGGGCCCTTTTAGCCGGGATGAAGATCCTTCCTCCATGTTTCTGGAGTTTAATTATAAAAGCATTATCTTTAATTCGCTACTAGTCTTGAGAGGAAGGCTGTCCTTCCACGATGGATTCTCATCTTTGCCGTAGGGAAGACTGCCTGCATGCTTGCTTAGCTCCTGCTTACTCATTTGCTCCTTTCATGGTGCATCTCATTATTTAAATCACAGCCTGACTCTTGTTGTAATTTAACAAAGCAGCACCAGCAGGCAACCATGTTTTCACGCACAGCGATCGCTGCTCTGCACCAAGGATCGAGGAAACGTGTGATTTCAATAAAGCTAAAATGTTATTAATGATCCTCAGGCAACTAAGGCGAACTTTAAGCATTTGGCTCAGTGTGCCTGCAGCAGCTAACCGTCAGAGTCATCTAATTTTTCAGCTCCAGTGCATTTCTGGGCTCTCTGTTAGCTTTAACCCCAATTTATTGTGTTGTTTCTCTCAGCAAGGCCTGTGGTGAAATATGAACAATGAGCAGAGCTTTTTTCCCCCTCCACAAGCTGCCCATTTAGGTAAATGTGGGCACAAAGTATAATAATTTAAAGACTACAATAACTCCTGCTGTCTCCTCTGTCATACAGCTGACAGTGAGCTTAATTACAGAATGAATGAAAGCTAGAAATAATTCAAGCATCAGTGCATCCCTGTATTCAGGCATTGTCACCATGACCAAGTGTTGTTATACAACTTGTGATCTCAGAACACAAGATACTGTGGCTCAGCCTTTAAATACTTTTAATAGGTTTTTCAACTGTGCAGACTGCCTCTTTTGATAAGAAAGAAGACACTGATATAAGATAGCGTGTAATCGGATGAATATTATTTGACCACCATTTCCCATCTCTCTCTCTCGTTCGCTTGGTCTCTGTCTCCCTCTTTCCTCTTTCTGTCTCGGTGGCCTGGTTAATTTCCAGTCTATTAAGTAGTCCTGCCTTTCTGGATTATCCATATTCCTTTTATCAGACAGATTATTGTGAATGCTCTCCCTGAATATCCCCTCAGCATACTTAATCTCTAATGCCAGATTCTCTATCTTTTAAGTCTCGCCATTCTTCTTTCCCTGTAATTCCAGTCTTATCTTTTACTTTGTAATTCAGGCACCACAGACTCCAACAATTTTGTCAAGGGCTTATTCTCATTTCACCTCTCAACATCTTGTTCATTGGCCAACAATTTCATTCTTTAAATCTTAACATCTCACTGACCTTTTCCCAATTTAAGCTTCGGACAGACCTTTGCAGTAGAGTATTTTAAAGAGATTAACTTTTAGATTAAATATATTTGCTGAGACTGAATTATCAGATTCAGTTGTTAATTTACTTTTTAAAGACTTTCTCCCAGCACTGCAGTTTAGCCAAGATTTTGGCCTACATGTGACCACTGTACCAGCTGATGATCATTTTCATCGCTCTGTTTCTGCGTCTTTGAAACTGTAACTAATTCAAAATGATGGGAGGATTTTGTTTTGCCACAACACGCCGATCAGCAAATTTCCACATCAGCATTCTTCAACCCCTCTGATTTTCCAGCAAAAACGGTCAGCTTCAAACACAGTAAATCAATATGTCACAGATGAATTTTTGCATAGCCAGAAGGGTTCAATATTAGCAAAACTGCTCTGACATGATCCAACAATCTCAGCGTCAGTAACACACCTTTTACTCCCCTCAAGCCAACTCTAAATCATGCGGATCAACTGTAAAAGCTTGTTTGAGCTTCTGATGTGGCCACACCCCTATTGTGTTGCCACCCCTCGCTCCCTGGCTTTAATCTTGTTTCAGGTCATCAAACCGTATTCCGTTACATTTGCCAGGTTGAGGATGGCACGCACTTCTTCATTGCCCTTACACAGTGAGTGTGCTTTTAACACAGCCTGTGCTTCCAGCTGGGGGATTTGAAGAAGTTATTTTTGTTCTCCTTTCAGTATTAAAGATTAACAATGTCCCAGCCATCTTCACTCTCCTGCTACCTCCCTGTTCTCTTTCTGCCAGTACTAGCTCAATTCTTTATTTAGAAACAGGCAGTTAGTGTGGCATGGACCCAGGAGATTGCACACCACGGCCTTGTCAGGACTACTAGATGTAGGTTACTTTGCTCAGATGTGACATAGAAGCCGATTTCTGGGCCATTCAGGAAGGCTGATGCATACTGCCCCAAGTGTCGTTCCCTTGTGGGGAGTGGGTACAGACGAGAGATCAAGGACAGGGTTTGACGTTTGACTGGTGTTTGGATGCCTCTCTGGGGTCCTTGTGACTCACCTCCCAAATGGCTTCACTTCACAAGGGGACTTTGTCATGGGACCATGGAGGAGTGAGCTGAGCCTGGGCCTGTTGTACCAGTGTTTCAGACTAAAGACAGAACTGAGTTATTCAGTAAATACTAACTCCTCATGACATTCTACTTGCTTATAGTCTGTTAAAACCAATCAATCAGTCAGTCAAACTTTATTTGTATAGCAATGTTCATACAAGTTAGTGAAAGTCAATAAGCTTTACAGATGACTTGAACAAGCCGGTAATAAGACAGTAAAATAAAAAAAACTCCACTGGAAGTTTTTGAGAAAGATGAATGAAATAATAAAATCAATAAAATACATTAAAGAATATCGATATAACAGATAAAGGTAATAAAATGACCCGTAAAATAATGACTGTAATTGTCACAGCCCGGCTCTGAAGCCACAACAAAGATGAGGGAGATGCAGAGTGAAAGCAAAAATTAACATATTTATTTAACACTTGCAAACACAAATCACTGGAAAACATAGCCAATGAGAGAATGGGATGTGGTAGTCAGTGAGGTCAGTAGTGAAGGTGTGTGTATGCATGAGTATAAAGAGTGGTGTGTGTAAGTATGTTGAATCGCTGCAAAACAAAGTGATGCTCAGTAGAGCAGCACCAGGTGAGAAGGGAGAGAGCGTCGCGGCCGGAGAGGTGGGGTTTTTGTAGCTGCGCACACCGCACTCAGGTGCGCTCAACTAGGGCGATCTGACTCCGCCCTCCAGGTACCTGCTGCGGTACAAATAAAAACTAAATAAAAATGAGCATCACAATTTTATTTAAAATAGGGGGCCATCACAGTAATACATTCTAATTAAAAGCTAGGCAAGAGGTAAGTAACTAAATTTTACATTTGAAAATATAGGATGTAACACAGATGCAGACTGTGCAATCAGCTCAGAGCACCAAACTAAATGCTTCACTTTTGTCCTGCAAGAGTGCCAGATGATCTGAGGGGTTTTCCTGCTTCATATGTTACAAGCATGTAAGACAAATGTGTGTAACACCATAATGTGCTTTAAGAATCACTCACCGTTGTTTTAAATTCATATGGAAACTGACAGGTTACCAATGTAAGGTCTTTAAAGTAGGTGCAAGGTGTTCTTTAAAACAGGTGCAATGTGTTCTCTCCTGTTTATACTCATTGGATTTGGGCTAACGCCATAACTGTGAAAAGCTATTGAGGTCAGCTTCTTGGCTTCTTGAGAGCAGTCTATCCTGTCCTTACACCTACATGCCATTGTTATTTTGGTCTTTTAATCTATGCAAGCAATCTTGCTCTTGTTATTTACTTAGGGGATCCTCTGGGGGTAGAAGTGACTAATGAGTGAGACATTGAAGCCTCGCTCCCTCTCATAGCCATTCTAAGGCATTTTTAACATTGGGCTGACCAGTACATGGTCAGGGAGGGATGTTCGCCTCTAGATGTAAATGACTTGACAACTCAATGCTTGAGTCACTTCCAATTAATCATCATCCTTTGTGTTCATAAATAGGGAAATCACCATCTTATTAAGCTCACGTAATACACATTCTCTGCCCCAGTATCAGTATTTCTCAATCACCTTCTTTGTCCTGTTTTTTCAGGCCCACCACTGGCACGTCAGCATCATCTCGTCCTGCCACAGGCTCAACCCGACCATCTACTACCAACACAACCAAGAGCCCCATGGCTACAGCCAAAACTGCCACCCCTAAAACCTCCTCCACCACTGCCAAGCCTGCTGCCTCCAAACCAACCTCCACTACCCCCTCTGGTGGCAAACCTTCAGCATCACAAACATCCAGAAATACAACTCCTTTGAAAAAAGGTAAAGAAAAAGATATTGTAATGAGCAGGATGTACTGGCAAGACTTCTTTTGTTCAACATAAAGTTTGTTTGATGTGCAACCATCCATTTTTGCAGGTGAACTCTTCAATATTGTCGTTTTTGTGCATTACAATATTCTGCAGTTGAGTTCATTTATATCATTGTTTAACCATTCCTTCTGCTGTGTCCCCCCCAGATGTTACCAAACCAGCCACTCCGGCATCGAAAAAGCCTGCAGAGTCCCCCCTGACTCGCCCTTCCTCTGCAGTGAAGTCAGCAAAACCTGAGACACCCAAATCAGCCTCAAAGTCAGATGCCACTGCCAAAAAGCCTGCTGCTAGTAAGGCTGCAGACACAAAGACACCCAACCGCTCCAAAACACAAGACAGCAAGCCCACACCTGCCAAGACCAAACCGGCTGCAAACAAGACCTCCAGCCCCAAGAAAACTGTTGGTAGCAGCACACCAACTCCTGTGAAACGTGGTCCCAAAGCTGCAACTGAAGAACCTGCAAAGGAAGTAGCTGCTGCTGTAGCTGCTGCTGCAGCTATTGCTACTGCAGCAGCTGTCATTGCTGGGCCAGAGGAACCAAAACCTCTAGCAGAAGTAGCTGTAGAGCCATCTGCTGCAGATGCACCAGAAATTATGTCCAGCAAGACCGAAGCAGGACAAGAAAAAACTACTACACCAGCACCAGTCTCTCCACCAGTGTTAGAAGCGGTGCAAGAACCATCACCAGAACCTGTAAGGGAACCAACACCAGAGCCAATTCGGCAACCAACACCAGAACCTGTACGAGAACCAACACCAGAGCCAGTACGGGAACCATCTCCTAAACCCTCCCTAGAACAACTGTCTCAGCCATCAGCGCAACCAGCTGAACCAGTCCATGAACCAGCCACCAATGTTCAGCTGCCAGCCCAGCTGGACCTTGTCAAATTTGAAGAGTCTGCCAACAGCTCAGTTCCTTCCTTGGGAACTACTGTCATGTCTCCTCCTTGTTCCCCACCAGGCCCTGTTTCTCCTGTCAGAGAACCACAGGATGCCTCCTCTCTGCTGGACATGCATGTGCAGTCTGATCCCTGGGACAGGAACCAATCCCTGGCTCAGTCTGACTTTGCTCCTCAGAGCCTAGTCAATATGATGAACTTCCAGACAGAAGAGGAGGAAAAGGAGAATAAGGAACAGTTTAAGGCACAGGAGGCAAGGGAGGAAGAAGAGGGGGATGAGGAGGAGGTAGAAGAGAAGGAGAACCTGTTTATGTCCTCCACAGCTCAATCTGCAGAGGCCTTCGACATGATGGCACAACCTAACTTGTTAGGTACCTCGCCAATGGATGATTTCAGTTCCAGGCACCTGATGTCCCCTCATGAAAAGGAAGAGGCAGTGGAAAAGGCAGATGAGGAGATCAATGAGGATGATGAGGAAGAGGAGGACGATGAAGATGAGGAGCAGAGGAGACTGGGCCATCAGCCCTCATCCATCGTCACCGACATGAGCACATCTCAGCCCTCTGACGAGTTCCAGGTCAGGTCCTCAGCCTTTGGTGGTTCAGCAGGGTGGCATGGTGACGACCTGCTGTCTGGGATGGACTCTGAGGATGTGAGCAGCTGCACCAGCAGTCGGCAACAGGGAATTTCTGACCTCAGCAGCACCCAGCACACTGCAATCCTGGAAGGCACCCAGAGCTCCGATGCACTGGTCGACTCAAGCCTCCGTGGCTCTGAGGGAGATGGTAATCTTATGGGTTCTCCCAATGTAGAAACCCTGGCCAATGAGGAAGAGGAAGATGAGGACGAAGAAGATGAGCGGGTGGATGATATGGACCTAAGTTCAGAGAGGGTAGAGGAGCACCACAAAGTGTTCCAGCAGCAGGAGCATGATGAGGAGGAGGATGAAGATGTGGAGATGCACAGCGAGGGAGTGACAGAGAGCTGTGAGAATGCAGATGAAGATTACTTTAATGAGGAGGAGCGTTTAGACAACCTCAATCGCTCTGGTCCTCCACTTTGTGCTCCTCCCACCTCCTCTTGGGGCCAGACCAATCCTTTCTCGGACACCTGGACTCAACCAGCCTCACTGCTATCTGTCTCGTCCCCAAGCCCCATTTCGGACCATGGTGCAGCTGAATCTGAAACACCCATCCTTTCTCCAGCCCAGCCATGTTTGGATAGCAGTGCCCCTTCCTTCGCTCCGCAGTCAGAGCAAGAGCCCCAATCAGCCCATGAGCAGATGAAGACTTCAGCCCCTGAGGAGGGTCACGAATTACTTGCTGCTCCAGCTGTGGGCATGTCCCAGCCCAGCACTCTAACAGGCACAGCTCAGGCGGCCCATAGCAGCAGCGAGACCAGCACACCAGAGGAACTCCGTGACTATGACAGCAGCTCTGGGGTGGAGTCTCGTTCTGACAAACAGCAGACCCCAGTGCCTGCTTCAGTCCAGCCTGACATGGAGCAGGACCTGGGCATTCACTTGGAGAAAGGCGATGGTGAAGAGGAGGAGGCTGAGACACTCCCTGCCGATGAGGTTCTTGGAACAGGACCCCCAACTGCTCCAGCATCTGCCCCGTCTTCCCCCTCCACCTCAGGAGATGAGGCCAGCGACACGGAGGGCGAGATGCAAATAAATGACCCTGATGCACCAGTGATGATGGATGAGAGTGCTGGATTTGAAAGCCCTCCTCCCACCTGTAGTCTGCCTGCTCTTGAGGAGGATGAAGAGGCAGCGGACACAGCTGCCGGAGAGGGTGACGAGGATGGAGGTGGGGCCACTCCCCAGTCAGCCAACTCTGTGGCATCATATGGCTTTGACTGCACCACATCCAACTCCAATGCCCACTCCATGGCGGAGAGTTGCGGAAAGAGCCCAGGGATCTTCTCCCTAGAGAATGAGGAACAGCTGCCCGAAGAGGCCAAGGACCCCTCCCTCATCAAGGAGCTGACCCTGCCATCAGCTGCTGCTGCTGCCCAGGCAGAGGACCTGCTGGGCAGACCTGTGGACCTGATGCCTTTGGGCCACCCGGGAGTGAACCAGCCCAGTCTGGATGAGCACCACTACATGTTTGGGGGAAAGATGGCAGCAGACCACCTGGAGGAGGCTGATCCATTGGAGCCTGGTAACCTCCTTGGGGCCCAGGAATCTGGAGATGCCGGTGACAGCCAGCAACCCTACTACTCTACCATATGTGATAAGACTGATAGTTTTCTGGCAGGTAATGTATAAGTCCCGCCTATTACCCCTGGAATGCACCTTTTCCCCGCAACCCTCCCCCTTTACCTGTTGTTCGTTTTCTCTCCAGTTGGGTTAGATGGCTTAGAAGAAAAACAAAAAAGGAGAGCAAGATTGTAGGCAAAGATTTTAAAAAATGAACAAAGGAAGTGGAAAAAAATGACTGTAGCAGTTTTTAAATGAAGCCTCCCTCTTTCATACTGTTATGGTCATGGTTATGAGTGTATGGCTTAAACTCCTTTATGTACAATAGCTACTACCATTTTCTAGTAGAATGTTCTTTTTAAGTAACACTGCGTATTCTGTAGCCCCTGATGGGGTATTGACTGATTGGTCCAATGAGACTGAGCTTTTAAACCGAAAAAAAAAGGAACAAAAAAAAACACAGATGGAATGAAATGGACTCATTGTGTATTTATCCTACTGTTTTTACCGAACAAATGTCAATGATTTTCTTTGTTTTGTATTTGCTTATTTGTTGGGTTTTTTTGTTTGTTTGTTTTTCTGTTGAAACCTGGTCCTCCCTACCCTGTGTACACACACTTCATGTTCAGCAGCACCATAGCGATAGTAACATGCTCCTTTTAAAATTTGTGTTCTTGTTTCAAGACTTTTAGCTATCAAAATAAAGGCTAGATATTAACACGGCTGTTTTGCCCTTACAGATTTGTTGAGGTAGGTATGGGAGTATTAGATTGCAGTTGGTGAAGTTTTTTAATGTGTGCTTCAAGCGGTTCTACGCTCTTTGCATAGGTTGTTAAGGTGATATAACGTGCAGTCACGTACAGTATGTGTTTCAGGCATTTGGGTTTTAAGTGGCTAAGCTTCAAGCCTCAGTTAGCTGATCATTTGTGTTCCAGGAGAGCCTAACAACTAGCCTATTATTTGTGATGAGACCCTGCATTGTCCTACATCGCTATCACAGTTGAGCTTTACACACGCGGAAACGTTTTCATAGTGGGCGTTTGGTTTTACTATTTCAACAGTATATTGCATGTTTAACTAACAAAAAGACTGTGTACTACCTTGAATTTGAAACAGTTCTACACTAGACATGTTCATAAATGGATGGTTCACACTAGGTTATCTTTCAAAATTCCATTAAAACATCATTGCAAGGCATTTTGTTCCTGTTTCTTATTTTCCCTACAGATCCAGCATGTCTGAACGTACTGTCCCTGTGTTTGAGTCGCTGTGTATTTGTGTGTTTACACGACCAATTTCCCATGGCGTTTTCTCGTCTTCACCATGGGAATAACCAGTAAACAGGAAGTGATGCAACATTGTTCAATGGTGTTGTATCTAAAATGGAATTTTGGTTGAATTAAAGAGGTTATTTAAATGGTGTCCTAGTGCCTTGTTATCCAGCATGCTTAAGCCTTAGTGACATTTTCTGATTCGGCTGACCAGTATAACATTCAGACCACACCCTCGGCAGGTGGTGTCCCTTTAAAGGCACCCTGTGGAATCCTACATGTTTTACATTAATGTCTGCCAGTTTTTGGCCTTGTTGGTGATTTATTTCCACCAAAACAGACTCACTAGTTAAAACACTGCTCCATAGCACTGGTAGTTGTCAAAAACCTCCCAAGGCACCTTTAACAGCAATTAGGTTGGATATACACAGTATATCCATCAATGTTTTTTTTACATATATTTCTAGCTTCATGTTCTGACTGACTGGTCTAATGTGACCAAGATTTTAATCTGAAAAAGGTAAAAGAAAACAGAAACTGGTTGATACATACTCAGCTATGTCTGCATCCTCCTGAATGTCTCGCTCATACATTCAGCACAGAGACATACACTCTTGTGTGCGCCACTTGAATGCATCTAAATGTTGAAGCTCAGAGAGACCAAATACTTTATCCCGTTAGTTCCTTTTTCCTCTGACCTGCACACTCCTCATAACCCTGACATGGAAAACACCCTCCAGACCCCTGCATTCAAACTGTACACACTCCTTTGATAGCTTTCTGTGAATATATCCATGAGACTATGCAAGTCATGTTGTCTGTCCACTGTCACTGCTGCTTTCCTTTTTAAATATAAAGTTACATAGGGGGCACCTAAAAGGTGAAGCTGCAAATCTTATACCATTCATTGCTTAATTATGATGTTTCTGTCAGTTTAAACCTGTTTCGTCCTTTGTCTCTTCAAATACACGTTGTCTCTGTTGTACTGTGTATACATGACTGCTGTCATGCATTGATTGCATGTTAACCAACAAATCTCAAAGAGGGTGAAAAAGCAGATGTAAGTGTGGTATCTCTGTACACTACTTTACATTATTAAAGCAATCAAGAGAAAATATGTTTATACAAAAGAAAATGCAACTTTAGAGAGAAAACATCACTTTTGGTACCTACCTTATGATTTGATTTGATTTTGTTTCCTGCTTTGTAGATAAAGTATATGGTATTCCTATGTCATGGATGCCCCTTTATTTTCAAAGCCCCTTTCTTTTTTTTTGTTACACCTTCGCCGTCTTGTCGAATCTTACCTGAACCCTCGTCTTCTTGGTCCCTGTTGTTGTACCACCCATTCTGTTTGATGCATGCATCTCTAATGGATGCACAAAGTGATCTTGACTGTCTCACAGGAGACGAGAAGAGATATGAAGTGGATGAAGATCACAGGCTGCAAACACGCTCACAGGAAGACAACTGGAACCAGAACCACACAACAGCTGTTCCTATAGCCAACGGCCACTACTTAGCTTTGGTCCCAGGCAACAGGAGGCCCATCGATCCGACTGTTGCAGCACATTTCGCCAAGGTTGCATGCCCCTCTCCTTCAGTAGATACCACTTACGACAGTCGCACTGGTGGAGAACAGTTAAGGAGGCTGGAGCAGCACCAGGAGAAGCTAAGAGAGATGCAGCACCGTCAAGAACAGGAGAGGCAGAAGAGGCAGTGGTTGGAGGAGGAGCGGCTGAGATTGGAGCAGCAGAAGCAGCTGGAGAAGCAGCGTAGGGAGCTCCTCCAGCTACAGTTGCAACAGCAGCAGCAAGAGCACCGCCACCGCAGGCAAGTTATGCAGTGGCAGCTGGAGCTGGAGCAGCAGTACCGCATGCAGCAGAAACAGATCCAACAACAGCAGCAACTGAGGAGGAGCCCAACTGGGGTCATGCTGTCACCATCGTCGGGGCTCTGCACCATCTACGAAGCCATGGAAACCAGTGACGAGGAGGACGGGGCCAGAGGGGAGCAGAACAGGAATGGCCAGGCAGCAGGAAAGAGGGTACCACCATCCCAAAGTGTCACACAGGATTTCCAGAGGCAGTTGCGCCCAGTGCCTCCGCAGGACCTTGAATGGAACAAGAAGGTGGATATGGTCCAGCAGCTAATCAACCAGACCCTGATGCTCTCTGGAGATGGAGGCTGTCCTCCTCTCCTCCTCCTCCCTGTGGGGACTGGAGGCACCTTAAGCCCCTTGGAGAGCAGCATGTGGCCCAATGCGCTGACCCAGTTCAGCCCTCCTGCCGCTACAGTCACCTCCGTCAGCAGCTATTCCCCAGATAGCCAGGACAGCTCCACACCTGGAGACTGGACTGTGGTGGAGGTAGAAACCCAACACTGAAGACTAATCCATAAGTTGATTAACTAATGGGTAAATCAATTGAAGGAATACTTACACATTTTGGAAAATATACTATTCTGGTTAACATGAGGCTACAGCCAGTTAGCTTAGCATAAAGACTGGAAACAGGGAAACAGAATCAGCTTAGCAGCAATTTAAATGCTCATGTTATATTTATATATTATTGTTATATATTTATATATTACTCGGTTCCTACACAAGCCAAAGTATAACAGCAACTCTGTGTCAAACCATTTTTGACATTGTTACACTCACACAGTGTCAGTGATGAACTTTCAAGATGCTGTTAGGATGACTTTGTTATCTTTAGACAGAGCCACGCTAGCTGCCTCCAGTCCTCATGCTAAGCTAAGCTAAGCAGTTTGTCGCTGTGGCTTCAGACATGAGAGTGGTGTCAACAGTTTCAGCTAACTCTCAGCATGAAAGCCAACAAGCATATTTCCCGAAATGTCAAACTCTTCCTTTTAATTGTACAGAATTTGTATTTGTATTGGAAAAACTAAGACAAAACATATCAAAGAGTGAAGTCATATCTGAATCCATACAGGGATTTTAAGGAGATGAGTGGTGATCACTCTTCAGTTTTTCATCCCATCACCAGTCAGATCATCATATGACCATCCACACTTGACTCAAATTGATTCCATATCAACATCCTTATTCTTAATAGAACAAATACACAGCAGATGCACTGTGTCACTGATTCCTTTCCCCTCAGACATGCACATTGCACACTGTAGTCTCACATTAGAGCATGTTTCCTTACCAGAAGCACTTAATAGCCGTCCTCAGCTGTCTTACTCTGAGATCCACTGTTATCATGTGTTGTGTGGGGCAGCGCTCCCTTGTATAGTCTCTTTTACATGTGTCTCTACCAGATACTGAGACCAAACGTTGGTCGCCCTCTCAAATGAGAGACTGAGCTATGACAAATTGCACTCGTTTTTTCTTCTATTTATTGTGTAGACCAAAGTATTTATACAGGTAAGTGACAGTACTGTTAATAGATTTACATGTTTGTGGACTTATGAATCCAAAATCCTCATAATGAAGTGTGGAAAAAAATATTTGAAACAACCCTTTGTGTGCATCAAATAGGCCTGTGTGAAGACGATGTGACATAACCCCCCCTTCCCCACCCTCATCCTCTGGCCTCTGGTTAGTAAATGTTACTGTGACTTCACTGGACAACCAGGTTTTCATGGACTTAATAGAGTCATCAGTCATGGAGGATGAGGGGGTGTATGGGAGAAGAAGGCCCTCCTTGTTCTGCTGCGATGGGGAGGGAAGGCTAGTAGGGTGCTGGACTCGGTGGGGGCGGTTAGGGTGCCAGTGGTGGTGGGAGGGTGGGTTGTATGGTTGTTGTCTTCCCTCTAACATTCCAAAGTTGTAACCTCATTTCCTGGGTCGGCCGGTATTCAGGGAGTCTCCGAGGTTACGGATGATGTCATAGCCGGAGAGAAAGGAGGATGTCTGAGATGAGACAATGCACCACTCTGGCAAGGCCACCAGTTGGGGGTGGAGGCAGGGTGGTCGAGTACCAACGCACTTAATGCATATTATCTGTTCACTGTATCATAGCTGTTTCCTCAATACGTTCTCCATATATTTCACTCTGCTTTGTGATCTGTGCAATGTAGCTGAGACACACTTGATACACTGATGTCCTGATTTTATAACAGGACAAATCAGGACATCAGAAATCATCAGGATATCAATATACATTCAAAACTGTGATTTTTAAACGTCTCAAGTATAGACGAAAAAAAGCACCTGTGTCTTTTCTTTGTGTCTGCACATGGAAGATGAGGTCAGTCACAGACCAGAGGAAAAAAAAGAACAACACCGCCACCTGTTGGCTGTATGAATGAACTACTAACCCAGTGTGTAGCGTAAGATGTCACTGTGATGTTGATTTACAATAAATCATTAGGCTTGTGCTTTGTATTCAACCTAACCTAACACCCCTTGCTTTCTTGCACTGCTACTATTACTAAAATGCACAATTTTATATGATTCTGAGGAGATATATGGATTCCAAATTAATATTTATGATATTTGAAAGCAGCATGTACAGAATATAGTTTTCTAAATCTATTTATACTGCAGGCACACTATGCATGTTTTGTCACATTATATATGTAACAGTAACAGTACATGTAGCCACTGCTGCTGTATGCTGCTATGTATGATCATATCTAAGAGTTTTTACTTGTTTATCACAATTTATAACCTTATATATATGAGCCAGGGCAACTAACAATAATAATGCATGCATTTATGAGTGAATTTCTATGTGCACCTGTACTGCTTTAATAATAGAGTCTACAGTGCCTCATGTCCCTTTACATGGATATTTTTATGTATCTTTAAGTAATTATCATAAAACCTAATTATTATACAATTTGAGTGTTTACATTTTTAATAGTGAAATATCTGTTCTGTGAATGTGGATGCTATCACCTTCTTTTGTATTACAGAGATCATTGTGCTGTTGTTGTGCCAGTGGCCAAATCAATTTCTTTATGAAATGTGGGGAAAAAAAATCACTGCTCTGAATATGAAATAAATAAATTGCTTGAAAGCTGTTGTTCATGCTTGTATTGTAGCACTCGCGTGAGAGCTTCACTGCTTATTTTACGTTAAACAGTGCTTATAAAGGACTTTATAGAAGAACTGACAGATGTAACAAAGTAGCAGTAACAGATTAGTCCTTAAAGCCTCTCCACACCTATTGTCCATCCACATGTCTCAGAACAGCATGGGTGTGTGCACAGTGATTGACATGACCTTCACCTGCACCTGTTAGAGCAGGAAATCTTACCTTGTTGTCCTTCTTCTTGTTAGTGCAGAGAGCTTGGTGACACTAAGTCACTGCCAGCTTCAACCTGACCACAGGGCAGACAGCTCTGGATATGTAGGGCCTTTGAGTAAAATATGGAGGTACTTACATTTAACTATCTGGATTTAATACTATTTTCAGCTTAAGACATTGTACACAAAACATGTTTTAAATTTATCAAATGTCTGTAAGTTGTTAGCAGTACCTCCAAGGAAGGATTTCTCCTCAAAATTTCTCAGATAACTTCCTTTTAAGTGAGATATGAGGGATAGGGTTAAGTGCTAAAATGTAAAATAACAGGCACAATTGGAGCGGAGTAATAAAATGAGAGATGTCCGTTGAAAAGCAATATCTGTCTTCTAACATTAACAACAATAATTCGGTCAAACCAGGACATATCAGGTCTGACTGCATTACCACTCTGTTTTAACTTCAGCGAGGGAGTGTTTTATTGCTCATGAACTCAATAAAACACTCCCTCAAAATCAGAGATATGCATTATTTCAACAAAGATAAGATAAAAGTCCCAAACTGTGATTCACATTCGTGTAGCAGAACTTTCTGTTTCTCCTCTCCCATTAATCATCGCATGACCCCACACATTTATCTGGTGACGCTTTGAGGGGACCCGACCCCAAGGTTGGGAATCAACGACCTGAACTAACTGTAAGCTATAAAACCAGCTCCACCTCAACCAGCCAACCAACCATACGTTTGATACTTGAGTAAAAATACCAACAGGAATCTACTGCTGTGTTTAACATATTAAAACTTTATTTGCCTTTAGGCACTGACCTCTTTACATTGAGGCGTCTGGTGAAAGTTTATAACTTAGGAAGGTGCTGCACACTGCTGATCCTCGGACACATCATCACCACACACACTGAGAGCAGCTGATTCCATCATGGTATCCCAGACTTCTCAGGGAAACAATTTACTGAAAGATAAATCTTATTTGAAGCAGATGTGAGTGCTGATTGTCTTAATAACGTTATTCAACAAGAGTTATCTTGTGAAGACACTACAGAAACCTCAGATGGTCGATGAATGATTTCTACCTCAGGGGGTCAGAGGTCAGTGATTTGTCAATATTGTGTGGGAAATAAAAGGAAATTTGCTTTGCAGAATTACCAAGAAGTAAAAAGAACAAATCAAACTGATTAATAAATCTAATAAAACTGATTTGTTAATAATGTTAAAGGGTCAGAGATCCCGTATCTTCCAAATGACCTGGACAAAAGCCTTTTTTTGCAGCCAACCCATTTGATTAGCTGCACAATGAACAGACGGGAGTCCATGAGTTAGTGAATTTGTTCTTCCTGCGTATGTTTCGGGGCGTTTCTTCCCATCGTCTGTGAGAGAACTCAGTTGATACAGAGCTCATATTGTTGCCGCAGCCGTCTTATGCATGGCAAATTCCTCAAGTGGCAATAAGGCCTTCATTCATCCATCTACTGTAGTAATGTGCAGTGCAGGCTGGATGGGTTTCCTCCCTGTGCTGACAGCAGATCAACACAGTCTGACTCTGCAGAAGAGAACAAATGTGAGATTTTAGTGCATAAATGTTATGACAGCAGTAAGGTGAAAGGGGAGATGCCCTTGCCAATAGTTAACAGTGAGAAAGAGACCTGCTGAGGTGCTCTTGAACACAACACCTCACATCATGAAAACTTAAGGAGGCACTCTTTAGATTTTACACATGAAAGGGGAGTCCACAGCTCATTTTAACACAGGCCCCCCCGGGTGACTGTGGCTCAGTAGTATCTATGTATTGTGTAAAAGTAGGTTCCTATGATAAAATAATATGTTGAGCTTACAGTCAAAAGCATAAATAACTGTTAAAACATGCGTGAGCACTCTGGGTTTCAGTCTATGCCTCCATCCAAACAGTGCAGCATGTGCAGGCTCAACAGGCCGACACACTGTGCAGTCATGCTCACATGTGATCAACAGGTCTCCGGCTGGAGCAGGAGGGCGCTCGGCTGCCGCAGATTTCTGCACCCGTTCACAGCAGAGTCAAGCTGGTGACACACAGCCACGACCGCAGCACAGGAAGCAGGCTGCAGGTTTCAAAATAAAAGCGCAAAGAGCTCTGTTGCCAAGTAATGGCAGCCTTTATCGCTTTTTTGAGCTCAAATAATAGTCCATTTCTATTGAAAAACACCCAGATATTATATAGATTAAGATAGATTTAATGTTGTTTCAACATGTGAAGCTGCAATAGCTTACATTGTCTGCATGCATTTGTAAAAGTCTAGTGTTAAGTATTTCAGATACATGCCTTCAAAGTGCTTTACAGTTTGGCTCCCGTTCACACACGTCATTGTATTTTTCACAAACACTTGGACACTTGGACCAGGGGAGCAGGGGGAACAAGTATCACTTAGCTCTTCAATCTGTTATTGTTAACTATTCCGGCTTCCTCCCACGACCCAAAAGACATGCAGGTTAGG
>JBAJHX010000039.1:17385848-17409453 GCA_037176925.1 Amniataba percoides | reverse complement strand
GCCTTCACCCTAAGATAGCTGGGATAGGCTCCAGCACCCCGTGACCCTGAGTGCAGGACACAGCGGTATGGAAGATGAATGAATGAATCAATGTGTTTTAACATGATATAATAAAATGTGTCATGGTAATCCAGGCCTGCTCCGTCATGTGTGATTTGTCATGTGAGATTTGTCTGGTGCAGCTTAAACTCTGTTTCCAGTCTGCTGTAAGGTGATCTGAGGGCTGGTCAGTGACTACTACACTTTCTCAAACCATATGTAAAACAGTGTTTGATGTATGTTAAAGGGGACTTTCAGTACCACAGAAAATGCATCTGTGATGAGTATTTTGTTAAGCAAACCGTACTGATTTGTTTGCACATTAACATTAAAGGTCCAGCAGCAGGATCTGTGTGTTTGGAAACTCAACGTTTAAAGTCACACAGCCTGCTGCCATCGGCTGGAGGCTTCACGTCGCTGTCCAGAGGATGACACGGAGAGACAAACCCGGTACAGTCCACACAGAGAGGAGAGGCTCACTTTGAGTTTATTGTACGTGACGACAGAGGGATTATGTTTGTACGAGCACACACTGTTTTTAATACCACCTTAAAGTTGGTTTTCACACAAATTCTCTGAAACTTTCGAGGAAACTATTCATTTGTCAATCACACCCCAGTGATCCTAAAAAAAAGGTCTGACCAGTTTTAGTTCCACTTATGTTTTACATTTATTTTAGTTGCCATAATGAAATGCCAGTTTTATTTTGAAAGCTGCGACCGGAAGTTACCTTATTGTATTATCCTCCGACTGACTTCACACTCGCCTCCTCCTCCTCCCCTCTTCCTCCCCCCGGCATCACTCACCGGCTCGCCTCTCTCCGCAGAGCCGAGCAGCAGCGCACGGCCGCGGGCAGCACGTGGACTCTCCTCCCCGCGCAGAGCGCAGCGCAGCGGAGCGGGCTGCTCCTCCCGCCGGCTGTCGGCGTTTCTCCCCGCGGAGGATGAGCGGAGCGCCCGCAGCAGCCGCCCCGCGCCGCGTGATGCCCGGCAGAGTCCCGGAGCTGACACCGAGCAGTCAGGAGGCGCCGCCGTCCTCCGCCCGCCGCGCCGCGCCTCCACCGGGACTCCTGAGTTTGTTTGTCTTTCTTCTTCTTCTTCTTCTTCTCACCGTGCAGGTCGCTCCACGTCAGTCCTCCAGCTGCGGGTCTCTGCGATGATCTGACGGCCGCGCAGCGACTCAAACATCCACACGAGTCACCTGGCGACGCCGACTAATTGGCTGCACATGATGGCCAATAACAACGAGCTACAGGTGAGCAACAACTTCTCCTTTTTTTTATATAATAACTCACTGCTGCGTTTTCACACCCGTCAAAGTCCAACATCCGGTGCGGGGAGATGTTGGTGGCTCCTGCGGTGGGTGGAGGAGGACTGAGAGGGAAACTCAGTGATGATCTGATGTGTGCTGAGGGACAGAGAGGCAGCACTGCTCTCACATAAGGCTGCACATCTGGATCTGTAGCACCACAGGCCAGAAGTGAAGCTGCAGAGGCCCTGACAGCCTGACCTTCAGTCAAACACTGGTCAAGTCCCAGAAATGCCAAATACTTTAGTTCCTGTGGTGCAAAGTGGAGTCCTTCATTAGACCCTTCATGTCAAACCTGTAACACTGATCCATCAGGCCTTCACTGTCATGTCCACACAGTGATGGACTGAAGGTGGAGATGAGAAAGTAGCCCATGTTTACGAGATCTAATGGACTGTCCATTAGTGCTGCAGCAGTTCTTTCCCCCTTTAATTAATCTGCCGCTTATTTCTCTGCTGATGATGAAGAATTCTCTCTGTAAACTCGAGTATTCTTCACAAGCTCGCTGTCAAATGTCCAAAACAGAGACACCAGTGCACAGTGAGAAACTTGAGCCAGAGAGTTTCAGAGGTTTTGAAACGATTATTATATATAAAAGATTATTTTAAAAGTTTCAGTTTCTATTGTCAAAATTGTCAAATTGGAGCTGGTTTATTAACTTATTTATTTACTTATTTAATGATGAAGTCTAACAAACTGACTTCATAATAATGTGGTTTAGTGCTGCAGTGTCGGCCCTGCTCAGTCTGAGGAGCTGTGAAATCATAGATGGGTTTGACTTTTGTATTCATTTTTTGGGGACTCTAATCTTTGCTCTCTTTTTTGGATGAAATATTGGGGTTTAAAAGAGAGAGTTGAAACCATCTGAGAAGTTATGAGGCAAATTTCTCTTTTGTGGAGCTGCTGTGACAAGAGACAGCTTTTTTAATGGTCAGAACCGCTGGTTTAATCTTTAATAATCATCTTATCTTTTCTTTTTTTTAAAAATCTAGAATCTGAAATATAGCTGGAGACTACAGCTGTAATATATATAATGGGGTTAAAGTATAAAATATCACTATAATTTAATTGGAATTAAACAGGTAAAGAACTAGTTCGTCAACACTGACTTACTTTCCACCACTGAACACTGTTGTTACTGTTAAAAAACTCAAACCCAGAAAAGAAAGCAGGAAGTTAAGCCCTGTATGACAGAGTGGTGGCATTAAAAAACAAAAGGGTTTGAATCAGTGGAGTGAAAACTGCATAAAAGCCCACAGTGTTGTAGAGAATAATAATACAGTTTGAAATGTCTGTGGCCCTGCTGTGACCCCAGCCAGTGATCAGCATCCACAAACAGCTAAAACACCCAGCAGTCATGTTTGTGCTCAAATTACTCTCGTGACCTTGTAACATTTTGATTTCAGACAGAAAAGAGAGCAAACACGATTTCCCAGACACTGCGTCCTCTGCAGCCTCGATAAAGATTAGATCTCCCAAATTAAAGGCAACGATTTCCCATTTGTGACCCGGTGCAGGAGCTGCCCTCAGGTGGAGTCAGCGGAGAGGCAGGGAAGGCGCTGTGGTGTCGGAGCCTCGGGTCTAATTTAGAGGGGTTGAGTTACAGTTACTCTGGTGTAACTCTGGTGTGTGGTGTCGAGTCGTGGAGTGCGATGGAGGGGAATGTTAAAAATTAAAGGCCGGCTGAGATCCGCACATGGCCGGCACTCGTAGGTTAGCGGCCCCCCGTCACAGGTTAAACTGCTGCAGGGAGCATGTGCAGCGGACAGTTTATTCAGTGCGTCTGAAACATTTGGCACACTTTTTACGCAAATTAACTAAATACGTGTTGCAAGAGAGATTTCTGAGCGGCGTGTGACTGTAATTACAGCCACAAACCACTCACGTTTCCTGCGTCTTACCTTATCTTGTGTGGGTTTGGTTTCACACGTCATTCCAACCACTGTGCGAAGAAGGGGGCTTAAAAAAAGAAAAAAATGTTTTTGCCATTTTAATCAGATATCAGCTCCCTCACACGCCACCCTGTTTTACGCAATCTGTCTGACACTCTGACACAGTTGAGTCATTTGTTGGGAGTAAATACTGGCTTCTTCCTTGACATTTAGTAGATTCCCTGAAAGGCAGGGGCACCTCCAGTGTTTCTTGGAAAGCTGTGCTGCCTATGTGGGCAGGGGATCGTCTCGAACAGCTGTTACGGGCCAAAGCTACGGCCACGGTTACATCTTTTCCACAGCAGGTTGGTCCTTCCTGTTGAAGCTTCCTGTTAACAAGGGCTGCGCACATAAAGCAACACTCCTGCAGCTTCAGCGCCGCACCTCCACCAAGCTGGGCGGCTTACAGGTGACTCTCAGATGGAAGAGTGGACACTGCATTTTCCATAAGTCGTGAACATCCTCTGTTAGACTTTCCCTGCCTGCTGCGCGCCCATGTCTTTTCTAAAGAGCGTGGCCCAGTTTATCATGCAAGCTTTGGGTTATAAATTTGTAATCTCCCAACCCTAAACCCGAGATGACTTTAAAATGTTCCACATAACAGAGGGCGTAATGTTTTCACAGACTTCATCAGCAAGCCAAGCTCTGTGTGTTTTATTGGTGTGCATGTGTATGGTCTAATTATTGGACAATATCTGTAAGCCAACATACTGTGGGTCATTAGTACAGTGAGCTGCAGTACAGCGGAGTCATATAAGGCACAATAAACTGTAGATATCTCAGATATCTCTGCGTGATGACACATTAAATGTGTTTATGGCCTCGTGACTGAATTTAAAACACCTCCATGATTGCCTGAGCTGCAATTATGCTGTCTTTCTGCCCGGCCTGATGAATACGGGCCTCCTTCTGCGACAGCGACAGGGGGTCTCGGCCGTCATTACTCCGGGTCAGCAGACAGGCGCTGAGCGACGGCTGATTGAGATTGAGGCGGCCACGCTGGCAACGATGATAAGCTGGACCTGTCAGAGAGGACTGAGGCACGGCGGTTGAGCTCACTTGATCACTCGCTTCCCTTTTATTCCTCCTGAATACCTCATCAAGGCCTCACACTCATCCTGTTGGTGGGGGGGTGGAGGGGGTGTCGTGACTGCTAGGCTGACAGGGGGAAAACAGCTAAAATGATCCTGCCTTTCCTCCCCCATCCGTTAAAACACATGATCCATATGTGTGCAGAAAGAGGCCATCAGTGTAAAGTGTAACTTAACCATTAATGCTTTTCTGCCTGCTCTGTCTTGCATTACTGTTGGCCCTCCTCCTCCTTCAGATGCCTTTAAGAAATGTAAATCAGGTCTCTTGCTGAGGATAAGAGCTCTGCGCTCGGCCGATAACACAGCACACACCATGAGCCAGCTATACGTTCTGCGGCCGCCCTCTCATGAATTCTTTATTCCTGTCGGTTTCCTGTCATTATTATCTGTGAGAGTTCTGCAAGTCAGAGGGGCAGCTGCGGTGAGGAGGGAAGGCGAGGTCCCTCAGTTTCCGACCAAATTGCCTTTTTATTGATCACCTAAGAGAGCGGAGGCAACCTGGTCCATCTCTGAAGACTTTTTTTTTAGCGCACTCCTGTAAAAGTGCTGCCGGCCGGTGGTCCGCTGAGGGCCCCGCACGTGTCATAATGCGCAGTGATGTGCTGCATCACCAGAATGTGTGTCTCCAGCGGCCACTGCTGCAGATAATAGGATTAGGCGACTGTGGGCTTCACGGTGTCTCTGGCCGCCCAGGAGGGTCGCATTAGCGGCCTCAGTCACCCACACAGACACTCACACACACATGCATGCAACCCCCCAACATCCAGTCCCTCCTGCCTGAATCCCGGATTACACCGCGTCTGCAGAAATCTGTCTCTCTCCCAGACACACCAGTCTCTCACAACTGCCGCAGCACGGCCCTGACGCACTGATGGGACGTCTTAATGGTGTTCATCAATAAATCCGATTGGGTGCGTCTAGCCCTGAGAATGCTCATTAGGCAGTCTAGCTGTCCTGATTATAGCCCGGGAGAAATGCTGATATTTTAAAGGCCAGTGTGGAAGGGACAAAAAATCCAAGTGTCCCTCGCAGTCGCAGGTGTGACTCCGTCTGTTTACACGCCAGTCTGATGCCTCCTGACCCTCCAACAAGCCCATTTCCATTCAGCTGACTTGTCTGGACACCAGCTGTTGTCTCTGTATGCCAGCCATCAGCGGGGACTTCAGAGGATTAGTTATCATTGGGGCCAAGCCAAGAGGAGGAAGAACATAAAAAAAAAAATTTATACAACAGCGAAACTGGTGGATAAACTAACTGTTGGTTCTACTCGTTACTTGTGTCCAGCTACATTTTGCCTTTTTTTCAAGGCTTGTTGTGCGAGTGTTTTAGGGCTTTAAGGGATTGTGGTATTACAGGATTGAATGTGTTGCTAAGAAGGTCGAGTTAAAGATGCGATGTTAGGTTGTGGGAGCAAAGTATCGTAAATTCAATCTGGTGAGGATATTTCTCAGTACGACTCCAGAATAGGAAGGTCACAGAGGAAAAGGGGCCATTTAGCAGCCATGTGTTCGCCTGAGAACCGAGCATTGATTGGTTGCTAAAGCAGTTTTGCAATGCCAGTGGGCACTGAGGCTCGGCGGTGCTTGTGAAATAGCTTACACTGTGGTAACACCGAGGTAAAAGGGACAAACAAGAAGCGGATGTATATTGAATCAGCAGGGCAGAATAAGAGTCGAGCTCATCAATACTGACAAACAACAGCAACGTGATGTTGGCGCTTGAAAATGAAAACTGAAAATGTGCTTATATTTTGTTTAAAATGTGTGTTCAGACATTTGAGCTAAAACTGAGGTAAGTTAGTGTCATATGTATATTATTAAGAGATATTTTAGATACTGTCAGCATTAAGATGAGGGTTCAGTCTTTAAGTTTTGTTACTGTCCAGAGACCTGAGCACGGCAGAGTTTAAAACTTTAGAATCAGTTTATTCAAATAGAATTAAATGTGTTTTATTAATCGTGCTGTATTCAAGTTCAACTTTGATGACCTTTGACATGTAGATTTGTGCTTTTGACCAATAGAAAGCCACACTGACAGGGAGCAGGAAACTAGAGTGTTCAAAATGGAGGGAACCATCACAAACCATCATGGTTCAGGATGTGTTAGCATTCAATTTTATTTCAGCTCCCCTTAGACAGGAGTACAGAGAAGTCTTTGAATAAACTGTGGACTTATTGTGCTTCTACTGACAAAGGAGTTGGTTGGCGGCGCTACAGTAAGTCTTACAAGTTCTTCAGTGAAGTCTTTATTGAAAAAGATGATGTTCTACAGAAAAATAGCAGAGGGGAATAATCTGCACAGTGCACTGAGGGAAGGAAAGTGAGCTGTTGTGAGCGTGTTCGTCTTACCTGTAGGCTCACCAACTCCTTTTTATTTTACTTTGGCACTTTATTAAATGACTGAGCCTCAACTCAAGCAAGTGGCTGTGCAGAGGTGGCGACACGGCGAGTTTCTCCCCCAACTGTAGCGAGCTGGTGCATAAGGTGAGAGCGATGAGGCTCACACGCTCTGTTTAGAGCAGAAACTGGAGTCGAGAGGAAGAGAGGAACCTGGGCCGAGTGACCTGATTGTGGTTACACCTGAGGCATACAAGACGAGCTATCCCGCCGCCGCGCTGGGGTCATGTGATAGCCTGCAGAGCGGTGTTGGGTTTAAGGGGAGCACAGACCGGGGGCTTCGTGGGAGCGGCGGTGCGCTCGGCCTCAACAGTGGACTGTCTGTTCTGTCAGCACACAGGCCACAAAAGTGAGGCGGGCAGGGAAGCAAAACAGCTATTATTACCTGCTGGGGAGGGAGAGAGAGAGAGACAGGTAGCCCAACAACAAGCCAAGCCTTCTAAATGTAACCCGAACTGCAGCCATTGTTGCTGTAATGTCTCTGAGGCTGAACTGCTGGAACAGTGGGATACTGAGGCACAAATAGCAGCCAGATCCCATTGTGAGTTTGGCTTCTTTTTTTTCTTTTTTTCTCCCTCCACCGTCAACAATACGCAGGAGATTATGAGAGTTGTAACTGGAGGAGTATAAATAGTCTTTAATGAATAGGATGCTGCGTCCACTGAGGGGAAGTCCAGAGAGGAGGCAGACAAGAGAAAGTTGTGAGGAGACGTGCGGCTGCGGCCATGTGACTCGTCATGACGGTGTGGCAGCTTTATGAACTCCCCTCTTTCACATGACTCTAATTCTGGGCTCATTACAAGATGGAGCTTGTTGCGTTCGCTCTCTAAATGTTCAATCCTGTCATACGAATGGCTAAGACTTCAGGACAACAAACCCTACAAAAAGGCTAAAACTAGTAGTGAATCGATCCCCTAACAAGTATTGTCTGTGTGTGACTCATATAGGTCCTCTCTCTAGAAATCGGTTGTTATCCGACAAGACTAATGTGCCGTGAACACTGGCGCTGTAGTTTTTTTCAAGTCGGTCTTGCTATAAATACTCTCTGATGCATCAAATGAAGGTTAATCCGTGGTTAAAGTTGTAATGGTCCCCAGCGAATGCACTGTTTTCTCCTGATTGAGTAACATTTGCTACAAACTACAGTTCAGTCGCTTTTTAAGCACATTCTTGAGGCTTTTTCTGTCAAATTAAACGTATAAAGCTATTTACACTGCTGCTTTGGGAACTGTTTGAAGATTTGCCTCTTCAGTGAGAGCAAATAAGCAAGTGGCCACAGATAGGGTAGTGGATAGTAGTGGATAGTGTTCACCCTGAATACCAGGACCAAAGCACCGTGGTCCTTTTACTGGATTCGTTATCAATAAGAAAAATGTTAAAGAATTTCATCCCTATCTTTTTAACACTGCGACGTACCTTCGTCTAATACAGCTGCACGAGCCGAAATGAGAAGCAAATCAAAAAACCTAAAAACTATGGTGTATGTGCAGATGAGCCATTAATGGTGTCTTGTTCTCGTTGCCCATTATAGCGTAATTAAAAGAACATAGATATGTAAACACTTGTGCTGCTTGTGTGTTTTTCCTCCTGTCCTGTGTTTATGAGTGCCTTGCCATCGTAATCAACGGCATCAGTAAAGAGGGATAATCATCTGCATTATAGAATGGACCTCTTATCCCCCCTCAGCCCTTCTGCCATAATCATTTTTAATCTGCTTTCCATGTCCATTACCATCATGCCTGCTCAACCGTTCCATTACATAGCGGGGCTCCTTCCGCTCGCTGTGTCCCCTCCTGACCGCTGTAGGTGACTTGGGAGCATATTGCACGCAGAGTAAAGCATCTGCCATAAAACACGTCAGCTGACCTGGCATCAGCCCGATACGGGGGTGAAAGAGGGAGACGGACACAGTGGGAGCAAATTTTAATAACAACAGATTTAAATGCATGCGTTTGATTTTCTGGTAAAATCTCTCATGGACATCGCAGCGTGATTTACGCAACATCTGAGTTTGGATTTATCCCAGCGGGTGGGGGGTGGGGGGATGCAAATGGTTCAAATCCTGGTAGTAGTTGTATGTCATTCATGTTTTGGGCTATCAGATCCCCTTGAGATTTCAAGGCTGTAAGATGCTGAATTGAAGAACATCCATGATTGAACACAATGCTGAAAAAAATCCATGTTTAGTGCAGGGTGGCACAGCTCTTTTTGTTCTGTTTTGTCCGACAACTCTGCAGGACTGTTACTCTGGCCTTACACGGTGCTGACCAAGCATGTGTGTGCGTGTTTGTTAACCCGTACAGTGAAAACGTAAGATAGTTAAGTAGCAGCAGCCTGGCTCTCAGCCAGCAGCCATCTCTAACTCCGACTATATCCCTGTGAGCTAAGTGTGTCGATGTGGACCCTGAGATGGCTTGCAGACTGTGCAAGCCTCGCTTAAGCAACATTTGGCATCAAACGCTCAACGACTTTTCAGATAACAGTCCTTTGTGCTGCTGAGACAACCAGGGATAACACCTTTTACCCACTGTGACCGTCCTTTTTTCATCTCACACCATCTTACGCTGTAAATGACTCCCTCCTCTTTATTGTATGATCCTCTTTATGTATTTTATGCTTTTGCTTGTATCTTTTTTCCCCAGTCTGGAAGGATGAAATCTGGAGCAGGGCTGTTTAGCCATGAGGTGCCTCGTTAGCTCTCCTCTGAGTAACACCCTTATCCAGGTTGACTGTTGTAGGTCAACAACTTTGTTTGCTGCCTTTTTTGCATGCAGGTGGTGCTCACTGGAGCATTCAGAGAAAAAGTGGGCTCTGTCTGTTGGATTCAAGTCCAATGACCTCTGAGCTGCTCGGTGCCTGCTCTTATCCACCAGTTTTTTTAGTTTCAGTCTCGTCTACCTGTCTCATTTTTCTCAGCCGCTGTTACATGCATGACAGAAGTAGATTAAGTAAGCGCTCCCTGGAGCTCATTGGAGGTTTATGCTGCCTTATTCCCCAGGAGCCCGAACAGAGCAACTGTTTGTTGCAGCCGAGTTCACAATGGACAAAGCCAGGAACACAAACACATAACCGTTTACTGAAGTCTTTTGAGAAGATCGACCCTTTCACAAAGATGCCATTCATGCTGATCTGTTCCTCCCCAGCTGTGGAGCGGACACTGCCGCAACACACACACACTTACACACAGGAACACAGGCAGATGTGCTCTGAACACACACAAGAGACACTTTCTCACCTAACCGTCTGCACAGTCTTTCTCCTGTTCACGCAGACCAACAGACCTTCGGCAGCACTTATACATACATGCTGCATGGTAAAACAGCAAAAGGAGATTTGGCAACAGAATTTCTCCTGGAATATGAGGGATTTTGAGGATTAACAGGCAACGCACACTCAGTCCAAGGTACACTCTGTAAGCTGTTAACTCATTCATAGAGGGCCGGGGTGCAAGCTGAAATGTGAGAATAGATATCAGCCGGGAATTTGACTATGCTAATTTTGCAGTCTTATTGAATGTATGTTCTCCTGGTCTTAAAGGAGAACTGCAGCCATTCAGCGTTTCACTTTGCAAGAGACATAAAAAAACAAGAATTAAAAATCACTGCAGCACTGAACTGCATACTATCTCGACCCGTTGATCCTACATATCCCATGATGCAACTCAGTAGCATGTTTATTAGACCCTCATTACTTGGTCAACTCAAATGATTTTTTGTTGTTGTTGTTGTTGTTTTGTTTTGTTTACTAGATGTGCTGGTAGGTGGATTTGAGTACACCCAAGAGTGTTGAACTATTCGTTTTATATTGAGCCATAAATTAAATTTCCATAGTATTTGACAAATATTTGACAACATAAACACACACCGTCTGTTGTTGCTGGGGGGGTCGCTGTCGACCACGCGCTGAACTCCGCCACTCTACAAGTCAAAGTGGCCCACTTACCCACATAAGTGTCCTGAGCGTAACAGCGTCCTGAAGTTAACTCTCTAGATGTACGTCGTGGGCAGACTTCCCTCCAAACTGCTGTGTTGACATAACGAGGAACAACATTTCCTCCTTGTTAGTACTCTCATCATCCAGCTGACATCGCCTTACTGTGCTGTTTTATTCATTGGCGAGCAGTTACAGTACATTAGCCTCGTTTGTTTGTGTGTGTGTGTGTGCACGTGCAGTATGAGTGTTAATGTCTCTTCATGCTTGAGCTTCTTCTTCCGGCAGAGCGTCTTTATTTATTTATGTTATTCATCCAGTATCCATTGCTTTATTGTATCTGCTGTGCAGCGGCATGGAGACCGGAGTGTGTCTGTGTGTGTTTGTGTCTTTAGAGAGATGAATTGGGGTTCACTCACAGACTGTTCACCACACACACACACACGTCCCTGCTCCAAACAACCCCACCCACCCCCTCTTAACCCAAATCCCATCCACTGCCTGCTGAATGAGGCTGTGTGCAGACATCAGGATGTGAGGAGAATTTAAAGTTGAGTTTCTCCCCAAATTTCTGTCTCACTCTCTCTTTCACATGCTGTGTTTCAGTGCATGACTTACCACACACACACACACACACACACACACACGCATACACAAACACACACAAACGGACACACCATTAAAGTGATGAATGGCACTATTAAGGGAAATCTGACCTCTTAACTGTACTCACTCCCTTTTCTCCCCCCTCCTTCTCTCGTGTTTCCCCCGTAGCAACCAGCTCTCAGTTCAGACCAGGGAGGCAAATGTTTGACACTTGAGGCATCTTGAAGGCCGCAAACACACTCACACACACTTAAACTCATGTGCTGACCTTTCACTACGCTGTTTTGCTCACATCTTCTTAATAACAAACACATTTTCATCACCAGTAACTTCCTGAAAATCTCCCTCCCCTTTCCCTCACACAAACGTCTCTCGATGTCAGGCTTAGGCCGCATTTATTAGATGATTATTATTTTTGGCAGCACTGCACTGTAATAATTTGGTTGAAAGTCTGCTCCCAAGCTCCATCATTGGTATTGTTGCGTGTGAATTGCAGGTGTCTGTGAGTGAATGAACGAGTGATGAAATGACAGAGCGAGGGCTGGCAGCCGGAGAATTCCCCCACCGCCTCTGCCCAGACAAAATGGACTTTATCTCTATTTATAGACACGGACGAGCCAAGTTGAGCTGACGGGCCATTAAAACTTAATCAAAGAGATGGCTTTCTGTCACCCGCCGGCAGCACCGTTAGTCTGCAAACCAGAGTGTGTGGCAGAGGACAACGCATGACAGATTCACAATGAGATGGAGAATAATAGGAAAGAGGGAACAACAAGTAAAAAGGCAAAGAGAGGAAAATACAGGCAGGGGAAGATGGAAGGGATTCTAAAATGAAAGAGATGTTGCAATAGGAATCTGGGTCTGGAGATCACAGTCCTTCATGAGAGTCATAGTTTCACACAGTCACACTCACAAATGTGAGAATAAGAGATGTTTTATGTACAGTTTTTCATGCATTTAAATCACTTTAGGGCAGCTACTTTTGATTATTTTCACCAGCGATTAATCTGCTGATTATTTTTTTGATTAATCGTATAATACTTTGGCCATAAAATTGGTCCACAATTTCCATGTGACGTCCTAAAATGTTATCTTATCTGACCAGCTGTCTAAAACCCAAATATATACTAGAAATGGAAGAAATGGAAATGTCTGTCTGTCTGTCCTTCGATCAGCTGTTCATCCACTCGACACGTGGCGGGTGTTTTGCTGGGCCGTGTGGGGTGCGAACTTGTTTGGATGAGCGGTTCTTGAGAAAGCTGCAAGCAGAACTACCGGCAGACGAGCACCCGGCCCGTTCAGACCAGGCGCGCTGTGAACAGCCCCACACTGTCGACGTCAGGCCGAGAAAGGAAAGCAAATCCTCACAATCGAAGATACTGTTTGCTGTTTTTGCTTTAATTGAGTTGTAATTCATTTCATTCTGCTGACCCTTTGAGCTCTAAGTCCCTCGTCTCTCTGGTGTTGAAATATGAACTAGTGGTTTCCAAAGTGGCTGCTGCTCCCTGAGCTGTCTCAGGGACGGGCCGAGGGTTCTCAAAGATTTGCTTTTTTCGTATGCTTGCATGGTCCACTAAATAAAAAAAAAAGAAAAAACATCTATAACTATAATCAATCAGTTCTGCATGTTGTTATGGTTTAATGGCCCACGACTTTCTGTTTTGGTTCACTGTCGCTGATCTCAACAGTGTCAATTTCAGCTGCAGCCGTCAGCGATTTTCAAAAAGGTGCTTTAAAAACCCTCCATACAGCCACAGTCAGCCATTAGCAGGTGAATACCAGTGGGGCGTTTAATGGCTAAAGAGCAAATTATTTCCCTCCAATATTGGACTTGGCAGGGGAACAGAAACGAATGCAAAAGTTTCTGTGCGTCTGCTCGATGAGTAAATGAGCAGCTGTTTTCCAACAAGTTCCCGATGTCGACTTAAAAAGTGAGTCTGTTGTGTTTACAGCCCGTGGCCCAAAATGCTGCAGCTGATGTAGTGACAGACAGATTAATTACACAGCGTGTGTTCCAGGTCCCTGTCAGCCAGGTGAGCAGGGTGAGACTGTAACTTTAAGAGCAGTAAATATAAACTGATGTGATCTTAGTTCCTGATACTGTGGTCAGCACAGTTTTAGTAACTGCGTCTGTTTCACTGACACAATGAGCGCTGTCTGGTACTGCAGGCATCACAGCGGCTCTTGTTCAGGTTTGAAGCTATCGGTGTTGAGTTTCGCTACAGAGGGGTTAATAATAACAGCCCAGCCGCATTTGTAAAGGTGAGAGACAGTATGGATTCATGGGGGCTGTCATCTCTGCAGCCGCCGGTCCACATCACAGAGGAAGCACTGCGAGCCTCAGCTGCTCGGTAAGGAAATGTTAAATGTAGACATGAGACACGGAGCATTTGTCTTTCAGCAAAATGACGCAAAGCAAAAGCGGCTGCCTGTATTTTGCACACGCTGGCATAACTTCATGTTATTTCACTTCCTATTCCCCTGTAGTGGGGGGTGTAAGAAGAACTAGATGTGTTTTAGTGCCTCTTTGTGTGCCATGCTGTGTGTGTGTGTGTGTTTGTCCCTCCCTATGAATATGAACCCTTTTGGTCAAGAGCTGTCTTTGAGATAGAGATGGGGAGCCAGAGAGGGCCATCTGCCACTCAGTGAGAGCTCAGGAGGTCAGCGACCCCACGCCGCTGAGTGTCTGAGTCAGATAAACCCACGACCCCGGGTGTCTTTCACTGACAGGAAGGAGGACAGAAGTCAGACAGCGATGGGAAGCCTGTAGGCGTCTGAAACAGACCGAGGGTCCGTGATCAGATAGCTCTGCCGGTGTGCTCGTTCATGTCTCAGAGGTGACGACTCAGCTTGTTGTCCCACTTTTCCTGCGAAGTCAGATTTTGCGCGAGCTTTCAGAAAGTCGGTTTCAGCCTCCAGTAGGCAGGCGAGTGTCCTTCTCTTCCCTCTGCATGTGCAGTTTGTCTCCATATGGCGTGCTGTTACATCACGAGGACACAACAGAAGTCAGCACACCAAATTTTTTGCCGTGGTTAAAAAGCAGAGAATCCATTTGTAACTAGATTGGTTTTTATTGAGTTGGTCGTCCAGCTCATAAGACAGTTAATTATGATGGCCGCTCCGTTTACGGCTCATTTAGATGTCAAGCCCTTTTTTTGTTAGAAGCTCTTTTTCATTGCCACTCTCGTTGCGGTTCATTGTCTTAAATCACATCGGTGTGCGCATGTATACTTGCACGCGTGCGCTCACAGATTATATATACGATATTATATACATGTTCAGAGAGTCCATATAAAATGACCACAATCTATCACAACAGCCTGTCTCTCAGCTTTGGAGACCCAGTAGCAGGAAGCAGAGTGGCTGTGAGCTCTCTCACTTACAAAACCACCCCAGTGTGTCTCTGTGTGTGTGTGCGCGTGTGTGTGTGTGCGTCTGTACAAAGTGCATGACGCCTCAGTCTCTATCTGGCAAAGAGCAGAACAGGAAGCAGCGAGGTGGGGCTCGGCCTGTGCTGTTCTCTCTTCCTCTCCTCCACCGTTCACTCGCTCCGGTTTTAGACTGGCTTTTGATTCCTGGCGGGAAGGACATCCTGGATTTTGAGGAGGCAGGAATAGCACTCGCCGTTGCTTGATTGGCGCTGCTGTCAGTGCTCAGTGTGTGTGTGTGTGTGTGTGTGTGTGGCAGGGGACAGCGGGTAGGGAGGGGGCTGGGAGCGAAGCCAAAGACAGGCCAAACATGGCCAGTGAGGACGTACAGGAGGACCTGCCAGGAGATCAACCGCTTGATTCCCCCGGACTCACTGAGCAGAGTGACTCAGAGTCTTCGGTAGGCAACTGTGGCCGGAGCGGGCCTCAACATGGCCGCCTTTTTTCGTCTTTCCATCCATTACTGTGGCCCTTCTCTTTCTTTTGGCTTCCTCATTCACTTCCTGTAAAAACATCTCCTGTCTGACAGCGAATCACTTGTGAGTTTTCACTCCTGTGTGCTGATGTGATTTTTGCCCCGCTGTGCGAGTTGTCTTGCACCTCGCTGCAGAGGGTCTTTGTTGTAAAACACCAGGGATTCAGCCGTATTGTGTTGAATAGGAGTGCGTCACAGCACAAACTCTCCCTTCCTGCCATTCGTGGTGTGTTACTGCCTTTGCTTTCTCTTCTACAGTGCACCGCTGTGGCCTCAACCGCTGCTTGTGCTGAGAACCTGTAAGGCGAGCGTTAAGAAGAATATACGCAGGACGTGTCTAAATGATTGTATCTGTGTACTTGTCGGGGATGTGAGAGTTGGTTTACATCTTTAAAAAGAGAAGATATTGAGCCAGGTGTTCTTCAGTACAAAACTCCTTCACAAAATAACACATTTCTGTGGCCTTGTTAGTCTTTATGTCTTTGATCCACAACCACTTTGTAAAACATGCTTAATTACAACACTGCATTAAAGCAGCAGTTAAAATCCTACAAGCACTTGGCCTGTGCCATGTGGTTCGGTTGGCCACTCAGGCCGACTGTTGTAATGTATTGTGTTGCAGATGGATTATGGCTTTTAATGAGAGCAGAGCCGTAGCCCCAGCCCGCATGTGGCTGGATGGGCACAGAGACCTAAGAAGTTGTAATCAGATCTGCTAAGCTGGTTGGCTGGCTGCATGGTGCAATGAAAGGCCCCGAGCAGCCCGTCATTACACCCTGGCAGAGGGAGGGGACGATCCTCAGTGTCCGAGCTTGTGTGATCTGACGAGATCTGATGTCACAACGTTAAATGAACACATGATCAAACCCATCGAGGCTCTCTTTCACTTTGGCACCGAAGCTCAGTTAAGACCGTTTCAGAGGTTTTGGCTGACCTGCAGTGTTTGTTGACCTGTAATGTGGAGATGGTAAAGTGATCACATTATTTCATCACCCGTTTTTGTGTTTAAGCAGGAACATCTGTAAACCTTCTCACGGCGAGTGCTATTTTAGGATTTGTTGTTGTTTCTTAAAATCAGGTTTAATACAGCTGAGAATTCAATGTTCAGGTCAAATTTTAATTTTCTTCAGTTTCTGTGCATGCAAATATGACTGATGGTGAGTACACGTTTTCCACAGCAGTGGTTGACTCATATTTGAAGTCCAGCGTTGCTAAAAGACGAGCTGTCACAGTCACATCGATGGTATACAGCTCTGTAAAACCAACACATGTTAATAAAAGATAGAAAAAAAATATTCAGCAATCCTCTGTAGCAATGTTTATGTCTTTTTAGTGATTTAAGATGTCTCCTTCTTTACAAGTTAGTGAGCCTTGCCATGTTGTTTGGGGTGAATCACTGTGTACACAGGTGTGTGTGAATATCTTCACTCATCTGTGTTACATTTGTGTACCTGTGCACTCTGTGTGTCGGTTTACTTGTGACCCGTCCAGAAGCAGAGAAGATGCTGATTGATTTTAGTCTGTATTAATGCTGGTCTAATCTGCAGTAATCTGGTTAGTGTCGATCAGTAAGAGAGCTGATGTGAGCACTCGGCTCTCTGCACACTTAAGCGCTGCCTCTGCTTTGATGCCACCTCTCAGTCTCAGCTCGGCAGACTTCACGTTTCTGTCAGAGTTGCCGTTTTCCCCTCCTTTCATCCCGCAGTGCTCCACTTTGTCAGAACTGTGCAGGGTGACTGTTACCAGCTTTGTCTGCAGTAACCTCGCTTCAGCAGCTCTCAGCTGGAGATGTAACCTTTTGAATCGGTTTCGCTTTCAACTCAAATTGAATAATCCCTCTCATACACAGTGGACTAAATATAGTTTCACTTTCCGTTTTTTTTTTTTAATATTTGTAGCACACATCAGAGCACCTCCTCGCTCTCACATTCTGCTGCTGCCTCCATCTCACCTTCCTCCTTTTTTCCTCCTTCAGGGCGATCCAGGCGGGCTGTCGGTGCTCCAGCAGCTCGGTCTGGACCAAAACTCAGACTTCTCAGACTCCAGCGTGCAGCAGCGCCTCGACGAGCATCGCGAGAGGATCCGCAGGGAGATCCGCAAGGAGCTGAAGATCAAGGAGGGAGCGGAGAACCTGCGCAGGGCCACCACAGACAAGAGGAATGCCCAGCAGGTGGAATCGCAGCTGCGCAGCTCCAAGCGTAACCTGGAGTATCTCCACACCCAGCTGCAGGAGCTGGACGCACACATTATGGTCAAGGGCCCAGATGACAATAAAGGTAGTATCCTTTAGTATCCACTGTGGAGGAGTGGTTTGGTGGTTTTGGTATCTTCTTTTAGGCCATAATTACAACAGCATCTGCACACCTTTGCACCTTTTGTGTGTTAGATCTTATTACCACACATCATATACACTTTAGACATCTGTGAGGATATGAGTATTTTCACTGATTTTATCCTTTCATACCCCCTAGACACTGCTAACAGGTGATGTTCAGCAGATATATAATGATTAACATCTTAGATAAGTTTGTTAGCATGTGAAAATTTAGCAGTTAGCACCAAGCACAAACTGCTGAGACTGATGGGAATGCCATTAGTTTTAGCAGCTCCTCAATCAAAGGTTTTTTTCTTGATGAGGACGTGACAGAAACTAAAATGTCAGTTTTCTGGTGGTGCCCTATCAAAACAGTAAGGGGAGCACCAAAGTCACGAGGCCTCATTGTCTGGAGATCATGGACATGTGTGCAAACATTTGTCAGTTAAGGTTGTTGAAACCGACCAACACTGTGATGTTTATGACAGCTGTGATGCCGTTAATCCAGCATAGCAACATGAAAATACCAGTCACATTATCCTCTCCACAGTATCCCCATCACTACTTTGTTGTTTGATTTTGCGCCTCATAACGCACCAACAAGGAACGATTTTCAAAGCTGTTCCTATTTGCAACTAAATTGCCACCTGAGAAGTAAACACAACAAAGATATCTTTCAACATTGATAATAAACCTGTGGCTTTTTCAAAGGCTTGGATCAATATGTAGACTTACTGGATGCTTTCACAGGAGACAAGACTTGTAGTTTATGGGCAAAAACATGTAAAACTTCTGGTCTTTAACTTAATGTGCAAGCGGGCTACATTTTAGCAGCTGTATTATCTATAACCTGACCTCTTACCATCCAACCACCCCTCTTGCCCAGATGCCCCCCGGTCTCCAGGGTCGGTCAATCGGACGTCTGCCAACCAGCACCGCATTGCAGCTTTGGAGCGGCAGCTAAACATTGAGCTGAAGGTCAAACAGGGTGCAGAGAACATGATTCCAATTTATGCCAACGGAGGTACCAAGGTATTTATCCAACTCGACGCGTTCACTTTACGATCCACAGCAGATTCTGTCATGTTTAGTTTGTGCCCTCTCACCCTCTCCTCGCTCTGATCTCCTGTTTTTTTATGTCCCTCCACAGGACAAGAAGCTTCTCCAGACGGCTCAGCAGATGCTGCAGGACAGCAAGACGAAGATAGACATCATCCGCATGCAGATCCGAAAGGCCATGCAGGCCACGGAGCAGTCTGAGGACAGCCAATGTACCTATCATGTTTTTGTTTTTATCCTCACTCCCATCGCTCAATCCCTCTTTCATCCCTCCTGTCACTCTTTCAGCTTATAAACACTGCATATTTTATGATGCGGGTGGTAGCGGATCGATCCTTGCTTCAGAACTTCACAGTGCACAGTCTTCCAGTCTTCCAACACACACATACACACACACAGTGTCCATTACAGCCCTCTCACTCGCCCAGGTTAGAGCCTTATTGATGTTCCTGCATCCCCTTGATGTTGCCCAACAACTAAAAGCCATGCCTCATTTAACAGAGGTTAGAGAGGAGGCAGGACAGATGCGGGGAGCCAGGAAGGGAGGGAGACTAAAAGGACTGAGTCAGAGATGACGACAGAGCAAAGTGGAGGGAAGGAAGGAGTCAGAGATGAAAGACAGAATAAGCAGGGAAGCAGAAACAAAGCTCGGAGCGGCTGAAAGAACAACGGTGCTCCTGGAGGAAGGACTGAACAAGGAGTCAGCCTGCTTGATTGTTCCCACCATGCCGTCACTTTAAAGCTGCTATAGTTGCTGCTATATATATATATATATCTTTTTATCTTAACCATGGATCAAGTGACATAGTGGAGCATTTAGAGGAGATGTTTTTCCTCAGGATACCAGAACAGAGTTAAAACAGGAGTGAATATCCAATTTCCAGAGACAGGACTAAAGGCTTATGTTGCTAAAGAGTTAAATGTATAAATCAGAAGTCATTTACAAACAGCTTCGACATTTCAACTCGCATGCAACATACCTGTGTTGTTTACAGCTTATTTTTGCTGCCACCAATTGGCCAAAAAAAGTATTATTGCAGGTTGAAGAGTGTTATTAGAGCCAGCAGCATTCACACACACGTGAGAAGTTGACAATAAAAGAGACTCGCTGCGACCAAATCTGTAACTAGTTTCTCTGCACTGTTACTGTCGACATCTATTGCAAAACGCCTAACAATTTCCAAATCTGATTTAAAGTGTTTAAAGTTAATCCTCTTAGCACACGAGCCATCGACGTATATTGTGTGTGTCGCTCGTACGTCGCTGACTGAACCTGACACCTCGTCCCAGGCAAGCCGGACCTGTGTGGGGTGGAGCTGCGAGTGGAGGAGCTGTGGCATCACTACCGCGTGGAGCATGCCATGGCCGAGGGAGCCAAGAACATGCTGCGACTGCTGGGCGCCGGAAAGGTCCAAGACAAGAAGGCCATGGCCGAGGTCAGAGAGCCGAAAGGCGATGACTTGGTTTAAAACATGATGAGTCAGTTATGCTCTGATAAAGGCTTGTAAACACTGAGACACACAAAAGAAGCACTGCAGACAGTTGCTACACATTTTTCAGTTTTCACGTTTTATTATTTACATTTTTGTAACGATTCCACAACTTACTGTATTTATTTAGTTTTGCATTTTATACTTATATAAATATAAGATGAACTTGATGTATTGACATATAGTCAATACATCAAGTCATCTTTATGTGTAGTTAAATGTCATATTTAGCCTCATATTCCCTCATATTCAGCATACTGATAATAAGGTTTGACATTTTAAGAGATAGTCTAAAGTTGATGAAATATGAAGACCACCAGATGAAATATATGAAGCTGTAGCTGGGGTTACTTTGGTAAACAAAATCTGAATGAGCTATAATGAATTAATTAGTGATCTTTTCAGGTGCAGATCAATTAATTTTGTTACCTTCTGAACCAAACACGCAATCACACAGTTAACTTATCATGAATCAAGCCACATTCTCGGTTTATGTTGTATTTTAGCTTATTTTAAATGTGAGCTTGTGTTTTCCTTTTCATTACTATCGCTGCAGCAACCTAATTTCCCCACAAAGATATTTTATGAGAAAAACAACACACTTGCACACTCAGGAGAAAACATTTAATGATGTCTGCAGGCTCAGAGTGGTCTGAGCGAGTCGTCGCAGCGTCTGGACCTGCTTAGGTGCTCTCTGGAGCAGCGGCTGCAGGAGCTCCCCGAGGACCATCCCAAGGCCTGCCTCATCAAGGAGGAGTTAGTGCTGGCCTCCTCCTCGGCTTTCAGCTCCCGCCACAGCACCCCATATGTCCATAACCAGTACAGCACCCTGAGCAAACCGTCACCACTCACAGGTCGGCACAAAAATGTTGAATTAGATAGTTCAGATATGGTGTTTTTTAAAAAAAAACTCTAATCTTTATATATCAGGGTCATTTTTAATTATTTTTCATCCATCCAGGTACACTTCAGGTGCGTCTCCTCGGCTGTGTGGGGCTGCTGGAGGTCGTCCCAGGCCGGAGCAGAGGGACCTCGGTGGTCCTTCCCTCGCACTCTCCAGGTGATGGACGCTCCTCGTTCAAACTGAGCGGCCTCTACAGCCGCAGCACCAGCAGCATGAGCCTGAAGATCCCCGGAAAGAACGACGAGCTCTCCTGTGAGTGGCTCATTTTTTTTATTAACGTTTACTTTTAAAGACGTACATCTCTGATATGTATTTAAAACCTTTTGGGCTATTCAGACCCCTCACACAGCTCCCTTTCCACAGTCAAAATAAATAAGAGGTTGTAGCTTTGGATTAACCTGCTCAGTGTTTATATATGCAGTATGTAAAGCAGTGCCTCTGTGTGTGTTTTACAGCGGAGGTGAGCGCTGTGCTGAAGCTGGAGAACGCAGTAGTTGGTCAGTCAGTTTGGAGAACAGTTGGCGAGCAGGCCTGGGACCAGACCTTCACTGTGGAGCTGGAGAGAGTAAGACACAGCTCACTGTCAGTCGCTTACAGTGGGATTCAGCCAAAACTTTCACTGCTGTTATTGCACCAGCTTTAAAAGAATTTGAGCTAAATGCACATTTGTATTTTTGACAGAAATTGAATTGACTTTTTCATATGAGCATATCGGTTTAAGCTGATTCTGTACTGTGTTTGTCCCCACACATCCAAAAGTGTGTTTTCTGATGCAAGAGGATGCCAATCGCAATAATTCACCGTGGCTTGCGAAAGTCTTGTAAAAGAACAATGAGCACTGAATGTTATAGAAAGAGGAAAGAGAAAATGTCAATGCATGCCAATGTTAGACAGACACTGTTTTTGGGCAGCTGCTTTTTCAGAAATATAAATGTCTGTTTTGTAGATATGTTTTTTTTATGAATGATCCTCATGAATATGATCAAAAATGCTTCAATGAAATCTTAATAATAGCTTTAATTCCAGAAATGTTTAATGTCAAAACAGATGAGAATATGGTCTAAATATATGTTATTAAAAATTAAACTGTGTGTGTTTTGTGTGATCAGTCCAGGGAGATGGAGATTGCAGTATACTGGAGAGATTACCGCTCCCTGTGCGCTCTGAAGTACCTGAAGCTGGAAGAGTTCCTGGACAACCAGAGACACAGAGTCCAGCTGGAACTGGAGCCACAGGGGCTGCTGCTGGCTGAGGTACAGGACACACACAAACACACACACCTCTCAGACACGCACTTACTTTACATTGCAGTTTGTTGTTTAACATGTTTATGTTTTTGTTTTAGGTGACTTTCTTCAATCCAATAATAGAAAGGGGCCGGAGACTCCAGAGGCAGAAGAAAGTCTTCTCTAAACAGCACGGTATGTTCAAGTGTGCACACACACATGTCACTGTCACATCATCAGGGTTATCTCTTGGCCAGCTCCCGTCAGCACCACTGGAACTTTATATTACATTAGTCAGATTTTTTAACATAGCAAACTGAACTTCATGAATAAGATATGTTCCTGTTTTTAAAGCTATTAAAAGGGAAAGTTTTGTCTTCAGAAATCAACTGAATTAAATCTAATGAGTTTTCATTGAAATTGTGAATCGCTACACTTTCACGTAGAATTTGGTGCTACATGTAGGACAATACACTCTCTGCCTTTGTAATGACCTCCTATAATATATTATTGTGTAATATAGATTTTTTCTTATTCTTATTTTTATTCTTTTTCTTTATTCTTATTACCAGCCTTAAGGTCAGATAAAGCACCTTTCTACCACATGAATATCTTTGCATTACCAGTTTTGTTTTGTTTGAGATTCACACTTATTTCAGTCTGAGTGCTTCACTCATTCTGCATCATGTCATGCCAGCCTTGTTAAAATGAGTTACAAGCCGCTCTCCTGCAGATAAAGTGTTAATGGCTTCTGGTATTTTCTGGAACTGGGATTATAAATGTTTACAGGACATGCTAACCCGGGTCATGCAACAGCTCAGCTGTTCCACGCCATTAAAGCTGCAGGACGCCTTGCTGAAGTTACCATGAGCCGACACTCTTTATTTCCTTTTCTTTAGTGCAGTGATGGGACGTAGTATCAGCAGCCATTTTGGTGTTCTACCTTTCATTCACCCAGCTGTATTCTGCTCTTTGTGTTTCAGGTAAAGCCTTCCTGCGTGCTCGGCAGATGAATGTGGACATTGCTACCTGGGTCCGCCTGCTGAGGAACGCCATCCCCAGTGGGAGCAACACACCTGCCTACACTCCCAATTTCCCCACCAACACGCTGACACAGAACGCAGGGTATGTTATCTGTGTGCGTCTGCTGCTTGGCAGAAAAATGTGTTAAAGCTTTAGACTTTTAAAGTCTTTTAAATGACACATTCAGGCACCAGATTCTGGTGTGAAACCAGTATGTGTATATCAGCTATCCAAAGTCACACCTGGAAAAAGTCGCTCATTGTTCATTAAACATTACATTTCATTGAGTTACAGTTTCATCTGTGTTTTCTCTCTTTGTGTGTGTGTGTGTGTGTGTGTGTGTGTGTGTGTGTGTGTGTGTGTGTGTGTGTGTGTGTGTGTGTGT
>JBAJHX010000039.1:17327630-17376749 GCA_037176925.1 Amniataba percoides | reverse complement strand
TGTGTGTGCCCCCCCTTGCATCTCCCAAACATTTCACCTGCCAGTCAAGCTCTTGGGGCCCACCCTCCTCCTCCTCTGCCCTCCTCTTCCCTCCTTCTCTCCCTGCAGTCCGCCTCTCTCCTGCCATCCCCGCTTGGAGACGTTTTCAGAGCCTTTTATTCCTCTGCTCGCCATCTCTCTCTCCACTCTGTCACACCATCCCTCAGCCCCTCCCATCGCCCCTTTTAATTGTGTCTTTACAACTTTCTCCCCCCACCAGCCCCTCACACACACACACACACACGCACCTCTGCTGTAAAATGAATTTGCACTGAGAAATATTTCCCAGCAGTCACCTCAGCTGTGTGAAGGTGCGTGTCTGCGCGGCTCAACATGTGGAGGGTGTGTGTGTGTGCGTGTTTAGGAAATGAGGGGGCGTGTTGACTGTGTGCCTGCAGCCCTCACAGTGAAGCCCGGATCAACAGCTGGATCAGCAGTCTGTCTGTCCGTCTGTCCGTCCGCAGCGCCGCAGGTGAGTCCAGCCTCTCCTCTCCTCTCCTCTCCTCTCCTCTCCTCTCATGTGAGCAGAGCTTCAGGAATCCTCACATGAACTTCAGACTAACAGGAGCTGGCACAAACTGGATTAGATATAGTTATGGGATTAATTCATGCATATTATTATTTAACTCCTGACTTTTGGTTTTGTACTTTTACTAAACATGAAGTTGTTCTTCTTCTTATAAATGGCAATCATATTATCAGTCATATTATCGATCATATTATCAGTCATATTATCAATCATGTTATCAGCACATTAGAAACCTAGTTTTTTTCTTCTCAGATGAAATGACTTTTTTTTTTTTTGCTTGTCTGTGTCAGTTGTGTTTTTTTACTTGTACAGTCCTGGATGTGTCTGCTGTTTGAACATAGTGTTTATGGATTATTTAGGGGTCTGCTCAGGGAGGTGATATTTTTGTTAGATCTCTGATTTAATATATTTCCTGTTCATTGTTCATTGTGGCTCAAAGCTGGATCCTCAGAGGACTCACAACACTTATTGTGTTTGTATGTTTTTTTCCTTTTTGACAAAATGATAAAATAAATAAATAAACAAACTGGAAGATAATTACTGCCAGTTAAAGGAAAGAAAAAAGTTAGTAACGCAATAAGCACATTGAAAGTTTTAATATGACGATTTTTACTTAAGATATCTAATACTTATGACTTACTTTCTCAAAATGTTACTTTTCATAATGTTGACTTATTTCAAAATTGTCACACAATTTGACTTTCAAGTCATAATTTGACTGAGTTAGTCAAATATATTGCCTTTTTATATTATCGTTTTTTGTTTTTTTGTTTTTTACTTTTATCTAATAATTTTGCCATGCTGTCTAATAATTATGACTTAGACAACATTGTGACTGATTCTCAGCATTTTCCTTTTAGCATTACTGCATTTATATATATATATTTTTGTCTTTTATTAGTGTAAATGGACTTCCATACAAAGAATGATCGTTGGCTAGAGAATGTGATGAATGATGCTGTAACTAACTATTGTTATCATTTATTTGGAAATGAATTGACTTATCAAGATTCAGTTTCATGCCTATGAAATCTCATTCATGAATTTAAATAAATCCAAAACCTAAATAAATAGAGACAGTCACCACTGACCTGCATACTGTGATAACTCTAAGCTGACTGGAGCAATTACGAAAGCGCTGAAGATGATCTAATGTATCACGTGATATGGGGCACACGTCATGTCTTATTGCCTGTTTCTTTTCACCAGGACGCTGCAAGAGAGGCCCTCACATTAAGTCAGTAGTAGTGAAATGTTCACGATGCCTTCACTGTCAGTGGTTGGATGGACTTTTTTCTGTCTTCTTCTGCTCTGGAAGAAAACGTCAGGTATGACCGTCAGTAAGTCTTGTCAACATTGTTCCTGTTTATCTGTAGACTGACTAATATTATCAGAAAAATCTGTTACTAAAAGTTTCAAGCAGCCACAGGTCAAAGGACTTTGTGGAAAGAGAACGAAAGCGAAAATTGTTACAGTTTCTTCTGGGAATTTTTGATCTCATCATGCACATACCAGATTGCCACACATCACAGGGAGGAAGAGAACGAAACAGTGAAAGAAGAAAAAACATCAGCACTGATCTCACTTGTAACTTGTAACATTTTTTGGGGGGAATATTGGTGTACACATCACAACATAGTTTCAGTTTTATTACACTTCATAGTCATGCATGTGCTGGTCCTCCTCAGCTCAGAGTGTGGGAGTGCGATGCTCTGTGGCTGGTCCGGTGGGGGAGCTGCACCCCGTTCAGGGCCTGCTGGAGAGGTTTGAGGCCGGTCCGGGCTGTGCTGCTCGAGAACACGGCAACAAAGAAACTCATGTTATCGCAGTGGGGAGGGTGACAAACAGCCCCGAAAACAAGGTAACAATCCCAGGCCTTTAGGAAACAGAGTAAAAAGTGTCTCAAAGTTTTTTTTCAGAGCTCCAAGCACCTTGTTGACAGTTAGGTCTTCTTATGGAAAATCATAGATGAGAAATTTATAGTTTAGTATGGCACCACAAAACTGACCAAATGTAGCTAAAAGTTATTATATTTTAAGTCAGAAATATACCAGAATATATCAATGAATAATACTGTAGAGTGGAAAATACATATGAAGCTTTATGCTTGTCCTTTAAGCACCAATAAACTGATCAAAGAGAAGAATAACTAGGATCTGATGAGTGGGAACACATCATTTGTAAAATCGCCCCCTCTGGTCTGCAACAACACCTTTGCAATGCTTGTAATCAGCAAGCCAACAGCAAAATTTGTTAATTGTTTTTCCAGGCAGAAGAATTTTAGCAGAGGTTCTTGAAACCAGAGGAGTGAGAGCTGGAGGCAAAGGTTGACACCCAGGAGCATCCTGAACACAGCAAAACAAGAAATGCACAATCATACACTTGTAGCTGGTTATAAGTGAGACTGAGAGCGGTTATTTTTTGTCTATACGTTGTTGTTGTTGTTGTTTATGTTGGGTTTTTTTTCAGGAAAATTCTATTTTTCTGTCTTCCAGCTTGAATTCATTTTTTGATTTAATTAAAAGTACAGCTGTCTAAAATTGATCCTTTCCTCCGTTACACACTGAATATACAAGATGTTTAGCTTTTTAACTACACACACTCCTTTCCTCTCCTGACTGGAGGTGACGGTGTTGCTGAAGCCTTTGTCTCCGTTCTCCTCGCCCATGAGAGCCCTAAACCTTCTGCTCAGCTCCAAGCTCCCAGTCACCTGGTGCGTGGAGGCTGAGAGACTTCCCCCCAACCTCACTGTGCTGGTGCAGGTCGGTCACAGTTTGCAGGAGAGCGCATTGCGATCTAAAGTTAAAGCATAAAAAGCAAATGTTTTTATGCTCAAGTTCTTTCCCATGAAATGTTCTTCCTTGCTCTCCTGTATTAGGTATCCTCAAACTCCAGCGTGCAGTCCACCTCCCTGCATTTGCGCGTCCAAAAAGTGCATTCGCTGCCTTTTCGTCCACGTGCGCTGCACCGCTGGGCCCTGAAACACCACGGCAACCTCTCCTCTCTGACACACACATCACATGGCAATCGGGCTTATGTCCCATTGGGAGAGGGTGAGCCACCGCCACCACCGCCAAATACCATAATCAAGACTCATAATTATATTCAACCATCATATTATACATGATAGGATGTAAGCTCTGATGACCAATGCCAACAAAATAATAGAGATATAGCAAAATACTTACAACAGAGGGTAAACAACTTCACTGGCTCTGACAGAACTAAAAAAAAAAAACTCAGAATATTGCAAACACAAGTTATTTTCTGTGACTGTGACATGACATGTTAACTGGTGACTTTCATGGTTCACAACACTAGACTGAGGTCAAACAGATTATGGAGAGAAATTTACTTCCCTCTCCAAACCTTCTTGCTTTGTCACCATATTACAGATCCGACCCTGCCTGCTGTGTGCCAGCTGCAGTCAGTGTTCCTCTCCCACAACTACATGACCTCTGACCTGCAGCAACAGGAAGTGCAGGGCTGCGCCGACCCGCCAGCAGGTGGGATCGGCCCTGAAGTGCACGTGATCAAGCTCCATTCAGCGGGCTCGGGGCTCTGTGGGTGAGAGCATGAAGCTATGGAGAGTCCTGGCAGGAGCACACATGGTTGTTCTACAGCAAAGATCAATCTTCTTCTTCTGTCTCTTCTTCAGCTCTCTTCAGGTGGAGGTGATTGTCTCCCTTGTGCCCCTTGTGGCCAACTCAAAGAGCCAGAAGATCGTGCTGATTCTCAGCAGCTCCGTGTCAGTCAACTGGGCCATTGCTGCTCGCGGTGTCCAGGGTCATATATCCGTTCATGTAAGGGCCCCACCTCCCTTTGATCCTCCAGACACTGGTTATGAATGTGTATCTGAATTTATGTTTTTATCTCTAACAACTGGATAGACATTTTATAAGATACAGGAAGCTGAATGGAGGTTGATTCTGTATCTTTCATATTCACAACAAAACACATGACCCAGACTAAACCAACGCTGAATTGATTCATGTATCAAGTATTATCTCTGTAGACAATGATTTATCTTATCCCTCTGTGCCATAGAGTGCCAAAAATGATTAAAAAATGCGTCAGTGAGCCACACTGTTGCACTGGGTGACATGTTCCTTTATTACCATAAACACACACACGTAGTAGTTTATTTTGACTCAGTCCCACGCACCCCATCCTGCTTCTGTAAATACTCATTAGAGCACCAAATGTGTAGTAATCTGCAGCTGAAAACAGTCCTCAACAACCACAGTACACAATACAGTCCTGTTTCAGCACTGTGTGCTAAAGCTGGTGTCCGGCTGCTTTAGGAAATTTCTTGGCCTAAAAAAGTTTACTACTTTACTTGTAACTTATTTTTAAAGATTTACATCTTAAAAATAAAGACAAGTGGTGCCACAGACAGACGGTACAAATGCATTGTTGGTTGGTCTACAGATAAATGTTGAAGTCAGCAAAAGCAAAATAAAAATTTCATACTGTACTGAATATTGTGAAGCTATGAAAATAGGAAAACCTGTTCATAGTTTCATGGAGCTAATTTTGGATTCATGAGGAGGTTATTAGGATTTGGAGAAAAAAAATTCTTTCAGGGTGTCATGCTCAGCTGTGCACTTCCTCATTCTTTCATGGCTCTTGCTAAAATGTGCAATAGGCCGCAGTAAGTTGTAACAGAAATGGTTCACAAGTTCAGAGGAGCAAACTGGCCTTTACACCATCTCTCCAGGAACCACAAGGTTTAACCGTAAACACTTAAAATGATGGTTAACCATCTGGGCAAAGTCATGTCAAGCTTTGTCACAGGTCTCTCTCTTTGCGTAGTCCTCCAACAGCGTATCTCCACCGTACCCACCTGAGCCCGGCCTGACTCTGTCCAGCACACTTAACCCTGACCTGTCCAGCATACCTGACCTTCTGGTGTGGGCCGGCGAGAGCGGCTACACCACAGTGACCTCGTACACTGAGGCTGACCTGGCCAATCGCTTTGTGATCCAGCTGGCTGGGGGCGGGACAGGTCAGGACCCCTGTGTGTCTCTTGTTTCCACCACTGTGTGAGTGACCTGAACGTCTCAGCTTTCCACCCTACCTGTTATGTATAGCTGTTTTTTTTTTTTTCATTTCCTTCACATATAGGAGAATTATTTGCGCGGTCCTCTGTGTGCATATATGCTGAATGAAGGGTACTGAAGCGTAAGTGTGAGTGTTTGATGTGTGTTCATGGCTGTCTCTGTGTCTCCTCTCTGTCTGTGCCTCAGACGTGGTTGCAGCGGTGAATCCTCTGCTTGTGAGGCCTCCCTGGGCGGAGGAGCGCCGGCTGAGGCAGTGGCTGAACGGTGGCGGCAGAGCGGGAGGAGGCCGAGAGAGTTTCGCAGTGCGGTGTGAGGACGGGTGCCTCAGCGTGACCGTGGACCAACACATCCTGCAGGTCTTTCATACCTCAGTATTAGGCGCAGCGTTAGAGGTAAACAGATCATAAAGAAAGAGGCTCGCTGCCACAACATATCCAGCAGGTTTCAGGATGCCCAGCACTGCCTGCCTGTTTCGCTGTTAACATCAAATGAAGAGTCATGAATCGTGTTTAAAGCTGCTCTCATCAAAGTTTTTATGAGCAATTGATTGTCATGTCTATGTGTGATATAAGAGTAATAAAAACACAGTGTTATCACCCAACAGCAGCACCACAGGGCATTTTAGTGTCTTTGAAAACATTATTTTAGTTTTCATTCTTTCCATGAGGTTTTATATATAGACATTCATGTTCTCCTGAGGATGACTCTCACTGACTTTTGTGATTCACAGACTTTACCTTTGTGGTTTGGAGTGAGATGTCTCGACATCAGGATGCTTTTTAGAATGTGTAATAATTCTGGTGATCTTTCTCAGGTCAAAGCATTGTCATCGTGTGCATGTCGCCACATTCATGTTAGGATTTCCCTCAAAGCAGCGTGTCTCAGTACGGCCTCACAGAGCAGCTAGCCTGGCTGACCAGTCTCAGTCTTGTTTAAAATGTCCTTTTTAAATGTCCTTTTTTTATTGTCCTTTCTGGCACTCTTCTTCTATCTTCTTGGCACTACTTGTATCTCCTCAGTTAAACGGCGAATGCATGCAAGTCGAAAGTTACGTGGTCTCACTTCAGTTCTCTCCTTTAGCGCTTTTCTGTCCCAGTGGCTGCCGTGACTCTACAGGACCCGACGTGCCAAGCTCAGTTCAATGGGAGCCATTTCCTGTTGGTGTTCCCAGTCATTTCCTGTGGGACTGAGGGTCTGCTCCTGGGACAGCCCAGAGGGGTGCAGTACAAAAACATGGTGAGATAAGATATTTGGATAGAAAAGCAACAGAGATACAGAAAAATATCAGATTCTTCATAACCTGTTGCCTGTTGGACGCAATGTAAAAGTATATTTTTTATCAAATTGCTTTTTGAATTTGTTTATTTTATACCATATAATTAACTTTAAACCAGCAGAAACACAAACAGAGAGCTGGTTCAGTGGGTCAGAATGAATAGAACAGAATGAATGGAGACTTTACAGCACAGCAGCGAAAACATCTGAATCAAAAATAAGGTCAAAGTTTCTCAGACAGAGGTAAACACAAAAACACAAAGTGCATAATGGCCCCTTGAAATTGTGGCAAGTGGAGTTGCCCTCATTGAGACTCATGACTCAGGTCATCATGACCAGAACGGCACTGAGTGAAAGGCTAAAATTGGGATGCTGCACAGAGGCAAATTAAGTGAGAGAAAATCTCGCTTCTGAGGCAGGAAATTGGAGGCAGGGATGATGTGGGGTGATTTCAGAAAAGAGACAAGCAAAACAGTATGTTTTTTAAGTGAAAAAAAAGGAATGAGCATCAAAACAGGGGTGAGAGTTGATAAGACTTATCCTCAGATTTAACATTTATCGACTGACTGCCGAGGTCAATCCAGAAGAGCAATGTCGAGTTCAAAGTGCCGAATAATATTAATGTGTTGTTTAGCTGTTAGAAATTGTGGGACATCTAACACTTACTCTCATCAGTGCAGTTAATGAATGTTATTAACTCATGGTGGTTCGCACAGCTGGCTGTCATCAACTGGGTCATCTTGTGCTGGCCTTTTCCGAGTATATCTTGCGTAATAAATTGAGTGATTGCATGCAATCCACTGTTCTGTGACCCTCCTCTCCCTCCAGGTGTTATTATGGAGAGACCAGCCTCAGACTGCTCTGGCACACAACGGGACATCCAGAAGTCCACTTGGCATACAGGTGAGATGTCCGCGTGTACCCACAAGTTAATGCATGTGTATACTCTCATACATCTCCATTTAATATTCTCATCCTGTAATCGCCTGTTTCTCCTCTCAGTTCAGCTGCTGGGCTGCAGTCCCCACCCTCCGCGGCCCTGCCAGCGGGGGCGACATCGATGTGAGCACTCCTCAGGCAGGGCTGGTCCCCTGGGCGCCCGAGGGTCCAGGGCCTGATCCGGGACTGAGCTACCTACCGATACCCAGGCACAGATCTGGCCCGGTTCTTACCATGAAGCTTTTTGTCACTGAGAACTACGAGCAGGGCCGGATCGGACCCTGTGTCATAACTGCAGACCACCGTGTCTATGTTGAGGTGTGTGTGTGTGTGTGTGTTTCTCTGCTTACTTGTCATTCTGACACAATCAACAGCAAATAATAAGATGCTTTTATCACCCACTCTGTCACTGTCTAAAAAAATAAAAAAGTGACTCATTAGTTTGGTTCTGGTCATGTCATTCACCAATTAACTAGAAATTGTCTTGTCACTGTTTTCTTATCTGTCCTACATCAGATTTCAGCCAAAGGGTCCCTCTTAGAAGTTGTGGACTTGAAGTCATGCGTGGTCTCTCCTCTGTCAGACCCAAAAAAGTCTCGTTTCTGGTCTGTTGTGAGCGACGGCTGTTCCTCGGACCCCTCACTGACCCTTGGTGAAAATACGAAAGATGACGAAGAAGAGGAGGCTGAAGGCGATGGTGAATCTGAAGAGGAGAAGGAAGAGATAAAGAGACTGGAAAAAGGTCAAATGTATGACAGAGATGATGTCTCACTCCCAGACAATCTTAAAGGAAGAAGGAGGAGCGCGACATCAGCAAGGATGAATGAAAAGAGTGGTAGAAGAGCGGGAGCGGAGGAGAAGATACAGCCCCTGAGATTTAGTTTCATTATGCGGCCAGTTTATAATGATTCTATTCAGTTTATACACTGCAGCCTTCGTCTGTGTTCCCCTGAGTCAAGAGGACAGGAAGCCATGAGTGAATCTGTAAAGACTGACTGTCAGGGAGGACCACGCATCCCTCCACTTGTATCTGGATCTCCCAGACATCAGGTACAGAAACAACTGATACTTTTAGCATTAAAAAATGCAGAATAAGGTTTATTGTTAAATCCACCACAACATGGAACAATAAGGTGCCACTTGGTAGGATGAAATGCTCTTATTTTGAAAATTAGAGCAAGTATACATTACAAGACCTTCTTTGTTTGACCTTCCAGCTTGCCTCTAAAGCTTCTGTCCTCAGCGTCACTCAAATTCTTCCTTTTTGACTTGTTTTTCTTCACTGCTCTGCTTTTGTTTACTCCTCTTCTGTTTACTGCAGTTTTCTTGTTGCTTGTTTGTTCCTTGTTATTTATCTGCTCTTTTATCTGCTCCAAATTAGTTCATGTTCAATGAAACAAATACTGTGCAGCAGCAATGATTGAAGCTCCATCAGATGCTCTTTTCTGATTGGTTGTTTTGACCTGAACATGGTGGATCATGCAGAGGAGTCTGATACTTATCATACATTATCTGTTTCACACATTACTATTGGGACTTCAGGACATTTTAGCAAATATGACTAAAAGCCATTTTATTCTTTTATTTATGTTTTATTCTTCTGAAGACCAGAAATTGATTCCACCTTCATGTATGAATGTTAAATACACATACAGCCAGCAGCCAGTTGGTTTAGCTTAGTATAAAGACTGGAAACAGGAGAAGCAGCTAGCCTGGCTCTGCCTAAAGGAACCACCATGGTGTGGATTTATGGATGGTAATGTGCCAGATTATTTTTTTTCTGGGAGCAGCAACTTCCTGGAGCCTGAGCTTGTTGCCTTGCGATCTCCAGGTGTGTTGGTACGCTGCCACACCATTGTTCTGACATCCCATCAATCAAACAGCTCAATAGCCCTAAAAACAATTGTTTGGCGGCTCGTTATGCCAAAAACAAAATCCCATTGCTCCGTGGCAAATTTATCAGAAAATACACACTTTTCCTACAGTTGACCTCTCTAATTATGGAGAGGGTGTGAATTTTCTGGTTCCAGTGGGATACTTTTAGTGGCACTGGGTTGTTGGACTAAAGGGCTGCTGTAACAATGGACAGTCCTAGTTGGTTACTTTAGGGCAGTTTTCTGTCCTCATGCTAAGCTAAGACAACCGGCTGCTAGCTGTAACTCCATATTTACCACACAGACAGTTGATCTTTGTGCTGCCATCATGTCATAGTTAGAGCGGGTAATTAAAAAGTAAACCCAGAGATGATGATGAAACCTGTGTATTTATCACTGAATCACAATCTTTCCCATGTAACACTCTGATATTCCCCTGCTGGTATCGTGGCACTGTGAGGTGGTAACAGCATAACTAACACAGCCCTCTCCTGTATTCCCATCTCAGTGCGAGATCAGAAACCTCTCCAGGCCCATGGTGGTCACCCAGCCCATCAGTTCACTGGCACCCAAACCTCTGAGGCCCCCTACTGGACAAAGGACCAAGAGACTGAGTGTCTCCCCACTGAAGAGTCCAGACCCAGAACAGAGCAGTGAGTATCATTTATTTGGGAATTTCGCAGTGTTACAGAGAGACTATCACACTCTCTTGTGAACTCCAGGCTCTGTGGTGCAGACGGGACCAGTGATGGGAATTATCTTTGCTGCCTTTGTGATGGGGGTCGGTCTGATGGGGGGGCTGTGGTGCATCTATTATCATACAGGTAATGAGGTCAGCTTCCCTCTGTCACTGGTATATTATCATCCATGATATCATTGAGTGTACAGAACATTTGACATATGACCTGCACAAATCATGCATTGATATATGTTTTGCTACTTTTAATCACTGATCAATATAACTACAGCATATATCTACCATATAAATATATATAAAGACTATATAAATATTTTTTTGGTAGGGGCTCTCCCAGCCTCACTTAGAAGAGAAGGTCATTTGACAGACCAGACTAATGGCATCCATAACATCTGGAGTCCACCTTCACTGTCCGATCAGTCCTCCAGCTCGGTGTAGAGGTAAGATCTGATGACGGTCACTTAAAGTGGAACTCCACCACTTTTACACATTAAAGTCTTTTTAAAGGTCTTTGGGAATACACACTTTAAACACACCTTAAAGTGTTGGCAGTGAAGTTGCATTGTGGGTAATGTGAGCATAATTTTATACATTTTATACATCCGACCCACTGAATCCCAGCTTCTCCCAGCTCAGTTTTTTTAAGCCACATCACAGATGCTTTTAGTGAATACTGGTCATTTTGAAGGCTGTATCTGCTGCTATATTACGCTTTTTAGTTTAAGCTGTTTGTGTTTTGAAAATGTGTTTTTAGATGATAAAACTGGTGACTGAGAGGTGTCTTCCTGACACTTTATTTAAATGACTTTATATAATATTCCTCTTGTAATGTGGCATACCTATGTTTTCTATGACATTTTTACTTTTGGAGAAAGAAGTGGGAAAAAAATACGTAACATTTATAGTATTTCTCATTTGTTTGCAGCTGTAATATGTCATTTTTAATGCTGTAAGTTCTTCCTAAAAAAAGTCAGTTCAGTTCAACAAAAACACAAGTAGTTTAATAGCACAAGGGCTGGGCTGACATATAATTAGATGATTATCTAATCTTATGATTTACTTTTCAAATGATGCGATAAAATACCAAAAAGCCATTGCACCGTATTACATAGCTTGTAAAGCTATTATCAATTAGTCAGAAGTGTGTCTACCACAGCCCCCTTTGTTCAAATTAAACATATTTTTAGAAGCTTACAGAGGCAGATTGAAGTTACTCCAGCTGAGCTCCACAATATGAACCTAATGTCAAAGCGTATCTAAAATAAACTGTAGTGGTTAGACGCACCAGCAGTTCCAGCATTAGACGAGCACCTGCAGATTTCAACTCTGATATGCCAGATAAGTCTGAACAGTTTTATGTTTTTATCTGTCTCTCAGGATTTCCTGCAAATCTGAGAAAGGAGAATTGGGACAGAGGTTACAACAACTTGTGTGTGTGAGCGAGTGCAGCTGCCACGTTTGTGCAGTTCTCCTTGCATGTGTCGCTCATCGCTGTGCAGCAGCAGTGCGAGAGGACTGAAACCATGTGAATACAATGGCACATACTCATCACAGCGTTGTTTGATTCAAAGTGAAACGTTGTTTGTTTGATGCTGCAAGCCATTCTACATCCAGTCATTTCGAAAGTGGCAGCCAATTGTCACGAGAAGGGACTTGTATCTGGATTTAACAGGATCTAAAGTTGGTTGGGGTGACTCAGACAGAAACCACATGATCATCACCTTAAGAGACAGAAGAAAAGGTCAAAGATGATTTGAGAGGTTACTGAGTGTTTGAAGAGTCAGTGTTTTACAGAGTCATTTTCACTATTTGTGTTGTAACTGTGAATCAGCTGGATGTCAAAACTACATTTTTCTGTAGGTGAAGTCTTTTGTGCTCACTGAGCTAGGAGCCACGCTGCTTGCTGTTTCATTCTTGCATCACACGCAACCCAAGTTAAACAAAGGAACTTAAAGTGTTGTGAATAAGTGTATGGTACTGTCACATATCTACATGTATTTGTTTAAAGTGGTAATAAATGAATAGAAGTTTGATGATGCTTTTTTGCTTATTACTGTTTTTGCAGGAAACCAGCTCAGTGAGAGCCCTGAGAAAAAACCATTAAAATCATGTCCCTAAGTAAGTGTAAGTGCTCCGTAGAGATGAGGTTAACTGCGTTTGGTAATAATTCTCTATGGGTTTGTCACTTTTGAACAACTCATTTTACATTATGTTATGTTTGTTACAACCATAACTTTTAAGACGTAATTTCAAAATACATGATGACAGATGCGGTTGTGGACGTACATCCTGTGAGTTTCATTATCAGTCATCTCTGTCAGGAGCCGAGCTTCAGAGAACAGGACGGACATCCCCTTCATTCGAAAATGCCTCAAATAGTAATTACTACAATCTTATTCGCACACCTTTCTGAACGTAATAGCTCCCAAAAATTGCTGGAAGGAAGCTGTTGCCTCGTACATCCTAGAAAAAATCACCCTATCATTATTTGTAAATGATTTTTGGCAGGGATTGTCCTGAAAGAAGCTTCCTCGTCTGTTAGGGGCCTGTAAAGGTGCTTCTTAGAGTCACAAAAACACACAAATCCCAAACTCCAAATCACAAACCAAAGTCTTATCACACCATCAACTTTATTAAGTTTTATTAACATCCATGTCTTTACTTGAACATTATTTACACTGCTGCCATCACATCGCTTCACAAACTCAGTTTTGCATGTACAGGTCTCCATAGCCACACTGTGACTCTTGGTGGCGCTGCAGGTCCACCCTGCGCTGGAAGCTGCGCTGACAGCGGGGGCAGCTGAACGGCCGGTAGCTGCTGTGCTTTCGGCTGTGGGTGATGAGGTTGGAGCTCTGGCTGAATCCTTTACCGCACACCTTACACACGTGCGGTTTCTCACCTGAGGGACAGAGCAGAGAGAGAGAGAGAGGAAGTCAGGCAGGACACAGGGATTCTGAGTGGGAGCTCCAGCATTAAAGCAGCATAGTTCATTCATCGCAGCGTTCACACCAACCTGTGTGAATGAAGGTGTGTTTCTTCATGTCAGACTTCTGGTGGAAGCGTTTGCCGCAGTACTGGCAGGGGTAGGGCCGCGTGTCTGAGTGGATGAGGAGGTGTGTGGACAGGGTGGACGAGCGCTTGAACACCTTTCCACACACCTTGCAGCCAAAGCTGCGCTCCTGTATATGCAAACATAAAAGAAACACACAATGCTTCTTTCAGAGCTCACATTCAGTCGTGTATTGAACATTAGAAAAAAATATTGCCCATGCAAACACACTCTGTACTGTACCTTAGCTCTACCGTAGCCTCCTATTGCCCTGAAGCCGAAGGGCATATGGGGTATGTCTGTGGCTGTGGGTGATCTCATCAGTGGGAAGGAGAGGGTGTTGTAAACATGGGCCTGCAGGCCACCTCCCGATATTAAGACTTCTGAAAGAGACTGAGGGACACAGCGAGGGAGTCAAAAAGTAAAGAGGGTGATAGAGTGATACCTCTGTCAAGTCTGTCCAGTAAGTTTAGCTTAGCATAAAGACTGGAAACAACAGACAGCATGGCTCTGTCCAACAGAGAGTAAATCTGCCCACCAGCACTTCTTAGCGTACTAATGACCATGTCTAAACTGGGATCAGTAACTTTCTGCTGCGCAGCGCAGCTATGAAGAGCAAAATCAAAATCATAGTTAGTATATGCATAACTAATGTGTGCAATGGCTTTTATTTACTGCTAAATATCACAAATTCTTCTATCCATAGCTGAAGATTTTTAGATATATTTAAATTTGTTTGTACTACAAGCCAGTTATCTTTTCAAAGTCACCACTTTGTTCACAAACTCGCTCTCCAATAAGAAGCACTGTAGTTATGCTCCTTCTGAACAGCATCGCCTGCACTCACAGATTTTATTTCACATGCTGAGCCGCTCTGTTGTGTCACCATCTGACACGATGCCAGCTTCTGATGCCAGTTTTTATCGTTAGTCACTCTGGCTTCCTCTTTCATTGTAATAGCTGATAAGGACAGAAATAGTGAGAACGTGTGTCGGTTGTCACAGTCCAAAGGCCTCCTACCTTTTCACAGAGTGGACAGTCACTGACGGGCGATTTGAGGTCAGTGTGTGATGTGTGGTTGAGTAACATCAAGACCAGTTTCTCCAGTTCTTGCTCTCTTTCAGATGCCTGTTGTTTGTCCGACGACCAGGGTGAGACGGTCAGAGGAGCATCTCTGCTCTCCACAGGGGCTTTTGAAAAATCTAAACAAAATGGCAGTGATGATGGGATGTCTTAATTGGATGCACTTTCTTTTACAAAACAAACATCTCAAATAACTAAATACCTCCTCTTGTCATCTTCTTCTAACCTTAATAAAGTAAGTAATAAATTGAATCATTGAGATCAACACCACTGTTGCATGACACCCAGTGAGTGTAGACCAAGAACAACTTCACAGTAAACTAAATGTAAACTAAATATTTTCCTAGCAAGAGAAAGGATTGGATACCTGAAGGCCAAACATCATCTGTGGGGGAGCTGTGGGAACGGATTGCCATCCCGTCCCATGGTGAGGTGGCTTCAGCCAGAAGATCTTTGACCCCGAACAGAGTGGGCAAAGGCTGCGTCGCATCTTTAGGACTTCTCCTGTCCTGTTCAATCGCATCCTGCAACTGTTGTCCAGCGTCTGTTTGGGGCAGGTGATATTTTCTAAGGGAGTCCTTAGATGGGCCAAGTGGAGGAGTCCTTTTACTCTTGACAAGGAACGAGCGAGGCATGGCAGCACGGTGACTGTGAGAGTTGATGGAAGATGAGGTAAAAAAAAATCCCGCAGAATAAACCTGCAGGAGTCTAAAAAGTGAGCGCTTTCATGTCACTTTTAGAAGCTCACACACTCAGATGTTGCACACCTGTTGGTACATGTTCAGTTACAAATGCCAAAGCTTGAGGTTTCCTTAACAATACAGCCTGCCACCTGCACAAAAGTCTCATGGCTTTCACTGAGGATAACCCTGCTGCGGTGTTGTCAGAAAACTACTAAACTGACACTGTGGTACAGTTTAACACTTCCATTTGAACTGCATACACCATTTTTAGACATTTTGAAAATGGCAGAATGATAATGATACATTATTTCCACATTGAACAATTGAACAAATCATTAATAGAAAATCTGATTACAAGCTGCTGAATATGTTCATTTAACACAAGATATTTATCAAATGATTTCTTGAAAGTGATTTGGTAATAGCTAATTTCAACATTAAATTGATCACAATGTAAACAAGGAAAGCCGGAAATAAAAAGCAAAAGAGACGACTGTAGAGAACTACGTTGCAGACTAGAAACGTCATTGTTGTTTCAGATTTGTTTCCGATTTTTGTTGGTAAATCTTCATGGAGACTTTCTGTCAGCTTCTGTTATAGATTTGTTTAATTTAGTGAACTCCTGATTATGTAATTCTGTTTAATGTTACATAAATACTTAATATATGCATATTTATATATGACTAGTGCAGAAAAGGTGGTAGTGTGCCAGTACATTGAATTTACAGGGACTATTTTGAAGGTACATAGAAAAACATCGAAAAATGTATAAACTCAATATAACCGTGATATTATAACTGTGATATTCCAGCTGAATTGCGGCTCTTACCTCTCTTTAGTGCAGCTGAATGTTGAGAGTGTTTCTTGTGTCTTGGTTGCTGGCAACGTCCTCTTTTCTCTATTTCACACCCATCGACTGATGACATGGCACAAAGAGATTTGACTTGATTTTGAAAGACTTGTGGGACTGAAGGCATGGGAGGGGTAAAAAAAAAAAAAGCCAAGGAGGAAACAAAATTACGTCCAGAATATATTGATAACCCTCTAAATGTTAAAATAACAAAATAAATAGATAAATGAAAAATCAAAAAGTCTTCTGAAAATGAAAAACTGTCAATATATCTTCCTGGTTCCAGTCTATATCTTGGTTTTACCTCTGTTCCTACTACTAAATCGAATCGATACTAAATCTAATCAATTAGAACACGACAGCAAGGTTTGGTAAGCTGTTCACTTTGTGACCCACTGCAAATTAATGTGTCATACGACACAAAAGTCAAGATGAAACTTTATTTACTGTGGGAGTCACATGCTTGTGTCACTGCTGGATTTGCCACGATAACGTGGGTGTAGTCATAGATACAGTGAACATCCTTTGGAAAGTTTTAATGCCTCATCATTCTCATGTGAACATTTGGACCTTTACTACCAAGGTGCCCATCACACACGGCTCAGCTTGTTACCTGTCTGTGTGTAGGTGTGTGTATTTGTGCTCTCATGTGGTAGTTTAGTCGTCCCACACAGTTCCATCAGCGAGTGAGGGGAGATTTTCTCTTTTTGTTTTCCTTTTTCCACTAGCTTCTTCTAAAGCATTGAACTATGGTATATCTAACCAAAACAAAGAAACAAACAAAATACTTTATTTAAAATGATAGCTTCTAAACAAAACAGTTTTGTAGTTAAAACTCAGGTTAAGTCATTACAATGAAAACCTTTTATTATTGGTAGGTGAAATTTATAAGCTCTTAACTTACAATAATAACCATTCCATTACAAAATTATTTAAGATATTTGTAAGTGTATTTAAGTACCCTTTATGTATATAATTTGTATTTAAAAAGCTATAGTTTAAGTAGTAAAATAATGGGAATATTTAAAGAATGCATGAAAAAAATGAAGAAGTATACTATGTTCCTTTAAGATCAACATGTGCAATTTAAAAAAGAAAAGTGCAACATGGTAACAACAAAAAGACACACTGAGTCATCAAGCTGTGTGTGACTTTACAATAAAACTTGCAAAGTTACTCCTTCTTCTTTCTAACAAGATAAGAAGCATCCGCCCTCTGAGCACATTTACAAGAAACATGGCATTAGCAGGGGCTATATGCATTTGCCAGCGCTGCCTGTTCAGCAGAAAACAAGAAAATGCTGCGTCATACAGTAATACAGTCGACCACTGGGCCATGACTAATGACTCACTCAGATTATTGATGCGGGTTATTTGATAAATATTCCTTTAAAATTAAAATGTGTGGTGGACAATCTTCCAAGTTCCAATTACAAATTATCTCGAACTGTGAATATGAAAGATTTATAAATATATAAAAAGTTTTAGTTTTCCTCAGACCCAAATCAATAGTTGCAATATCTAATCGAGGTATGTAGCTATGTTTTCTTAAAGGAAAATTTGTGATTGCACCAAGGTGATGTTGTATAGTAACATAATCAACCTTTCCACCCAAAAAGAAACATTAAAATAAAAAATAAAAACACGTTTCACTGCACTATACAGGGAGAAGTCACTGAAAACTAACTGTAAAAAGCTAAAAGGCTACTCTTATCTGGATAAAATAATTCAGGGTAGCCTCTTTGTTTCATATTTGTCTTGTATTGATGTTCACTGAGAAACCCTGATGGCACTATTCTGTGTACTAACTTCATAGTGTAAGGGTGGATCTTGACATGCAAATACACTGTATAAACTTTTTTCTTAACTTTACATTATGGCAAATTATTCAAAGAGATAGGCTTATATGCTGCGGTCAAGTTGAAGCAGATGTGTTACTGTCCAGTAGGCTACAGCCCAGAATTCTCATTCGTATAGGGAAACTGGAGAAGAAACTATCGACATCAGAGGTGTGTAGTTGGTGTAATCAGTGGATGTGGTGCTTGGATTGTTTGATAAAATCAAACAAAAATCATTTTTACATGATGAATTATTGTCTATTGTGTCTATTATTCATGTATTGGGAGATTAACCTGTTAACATAAAAACATGCCCAGATAGCTCAAGTATATCTACTTCTAATCTCAAAACACATGGCCTTTCTTGGTTTCCACATTTATGTATATATGCATGTGTATGCAATGTTAAATTCATGTTGATGTTTTTTTTGTTTGTTTGTTTGTTTGTTTGTTTTTTTACAAAAATAAACAAATCATCCAACAATCTGAACAGTGAATGGAAAAATTAAACTAAGAGACCCTCTGCCTTCTATGCAAACCAATAAAATGCAGGTCCAGATGGGTTGACAGCAGAATGTTACAAAAAAAAAAATCACAAAATATTTCCAATTAATCAGGCTAACATTTTTCAGTTTGCCAGATGATTAATTTATACTGTCAAGGTTCAAAGTTTTAGTACCACTGGGCTCTTTACAGGTACATCACCAGTGTGACTGATGGCAAACAATTATTTTTTGGTTTTAACCACCCACTAAAGAAGCCTTTGAACCATGCACAAATGTTGCCAGTTTGTAGTGTCTACGGTCAGAGAACTTCCTCTTGCTCCTCTGAAAAGTTGACAAGAACATGACACGTTTCAATACCGTTTTATTACCATTAATAAAAGCTTTGTTTCTAACATTTACACAGTAAACACAGTAGGTTGCTGTCTGCGTACCACTCTACCAGAATGCTAAATTCCTTGCGATATAGGTCTCATCATTATTTAAAGTCTTGCTGATGACGATGGTGTCGTCTGCAAACTTCACAACACAGGGTCATGTTAGGGAGGGAGGCTGAGTACACAGCCTCAGGGAGCTCTGGTGTTCAACATTGGAATGGAGGAGGTGTGACAACTAGTCCAAGTAGTCCGGGTGCAATAATCTCCATTTTGCTTTAAAATGTACCCCCTGCAGAACCATTCATCATCAAAAAAGCATATCTGATTTAAACAAAAGCACATAAAATCAGTATATATGCAGATGACACACTCCCTTACCTTACAACTCGAAATACTTCCAGTTTTCATCCATATTGGCCATGTTAGGATGGTACGATGCAGCTTTGCTTTCAAGTCCACTCAGAAAGTACCAGTGAGTACACCCCATGTAAACGTGAGATGACTTTGTTTCAATTTCACACCATTGCTGAAACATGAGATGACTTTTACTGATTGGAGGAGCGGCAGACATACAAATGAAGACACTTCATTCAAACATCTTTCTAAAAAGTTTTTTTAGAATACATACTTGTCGTCAACTATTGTTACGTGAGAAGGCCTGCATCTGACCTCAGATTCAAATCAAATCACAAAGAGAACTGAAACCATAGCATTTCTTAGTGTGGCTGTATTCTTGCAAAGTGAGCAGTGTAAAATGGAGTTTAGTTTGCCTTGATGTGCATGAAGAGAGGCATGTCGGAGCACTGTGGTTGGTGTGGTGGGGGGCTGACAGTCTTCTCCCAGGGGCTCTCAGGAGAGCAGACGAGAAGGGTGCAGGGAGCTTAGACGGGCTGGTGGGTTCGGTGGGTTTCTGTCTCATTTGTTTTGGGGGCTTCAGGGGCTTCTTGTTCTCCTGTTGGTGGTAGAAAACTGCCTTTCTAGGAACCTGAAACTCGGGGAGGAGGGGAAAAAGGGAGTGCGATTGTCGTCAAAAGTTCATTTTCCTCTTGCTTTGTTTCTGTTTTCTGTTTCTTATGTTATGAGCTCTATGTATAGTAATCACGTAGGAGGAATGCGGAAGATGCATGATATTATGAGTTATCTGCTACGAAATTATAAATTGTAACTTCCTAAATTTCTGTCAGCTGCCATCGAACTTTCCATAAAACGCCATGTCTTTTGACAACTTTTCTAACACATATCAGATGTAATGTTTCTTTTTAGTACTAACACCTCTCAAACAAATGCTATCTTAAATAATGGTATCAGATGTGATACAGGTAACAAATATCTTGCAATAATCATATACACACACACATTGAATGAATACATTACACACGTTTTCATTTTTTCTTAATTCAATCAATTTTTCATGTAAAAATGAAGAATAAAGTTGATTGACAAATTAGATGCTGATGCCAAGTAAGTATCAGAGCACGCCTGTGCAAGTGATATTTTTACATCCATTTGTGCACCTACTCATATACTCTCTCAGCACTAGGTGTTTCGTAGTTCATTAACATCAAATAAATATTCGGCAGTATCACAGAAAAAGGAAACACTGCATTAGCGTGCAGCCTCAGAGTTAGGCCGCAGTCTCAGCTCTTTGGTGTTTATCTGTGTAGCTGCTGTGGCTGGTGGCTTGCTGTGGTTTCAGTCAGGGGACTTGACAAATAAAGTGCTGTGCCACTTTCTCACGGCCAACAACTTCTTTTTCTTTCTGTCACTAGTCTGCCCCCACCCACCTATTTTACACTCATAACTTCCTCAGAACTTTTCAACTTTCTCTCACTTTGGTTGGCAAAAGTCTGAAGGTTATAGACAGTGCAGGACTTTCCTTCGCCTGTTAGTCGAGGGAAAAGTGATCAAAACAGTCTGAGAGCACAGTGAGAAGTTGATAATGTCAGTTCTCGTGATTTACCGTCATGTCTCTTTAAATAATTACAAAAATGAATGATATATAAAATGAAAGAGAAACAGTGATGACAGAAAAGAACCGTTTTGATGTACATGATATATGACCAAACATCTATATTTACTGGAGCCATGGGAACAGCGGACTGCATTAACTCTCAATATCACACTACGTCACACGGTCATGTTAAAAAGTACAGCCTCAACACTCGGTCTGCACCTCCCACTGAACAGGAAACAAGTATTTTGCTTTCTATGTTACAGCTTATCACATCCTCCTACTCTATTCAATCAATTGGTGTCAGATTGAAAACACCACAGATTCAGATTAAAACCAGTTGCAGAGTTTTCCACCTGAAGTTACTGAAGAAAAGTATTATTTTGTTGTCTGAGGCGATCTCCCAGTGAAGAATATTTTTATAAACGTGTTCCATCAACCTTCATGACACGATGAGAGGAATGAAAATGACGCCGATGGTGGTGACATTGCTGTGTTAGTAATGATGATGACATCTTCTCAGCAGATGGGCATCCCCACGCACGTAGCTAACTCTCTGAGATTTGCATTGCTATGGTAATGCAGGGTTACAGAAAGGTAAGGGGGTGTGAGAACTCCAGAATGACACGGTACCCAAGACAGTCATCACTTATGTCTGCAAAACTGGCGACGGGAGAGCCTAAATATATAACCACAGGCCTAAAATTTAATGACAGATGAGCTTGTTTAAGACCCTTTATCTAAAAAGAATAGAAGCTCTGTGAGGCTCCTCACATCAACACCATCAAGTATTATCAAGTGATGACTTTCCCCTGTTTTAAAAGCTTGTCTCATGGCTTGTGCGGTCCTTTGGCACCTGATGAACGCTAATTAAAGAAACAGTTTCGAAGCAGTACACTTATTTGCTTTCTTGCTCAAACATTAGATGTTGAGAAGAACGATGTCACCCTCGTGTTTTGTGTAGCATAAAGACTGGGAACAGGTAGTGACAGCTAACCTGGCTCTGTCCAAAAGTGACAAAATTCATCAACCAGCTCATCTTATGTCCATCTCAAGTTACGTCTTAAATGCTTAAGATGTACTACATGTACATATGTAGTGCTATGCTGTATGTTGCTTAATATACTACGATGTATGGTCTTATTGTTTTATTCGTAGTCATCTTCATGTTGTGTGTGACCAACTCTAGATCCAAACATCCTCACTGACCAAAAAATGTATCTGTAACCTTCGTCTCCAAAATCCTAGACGTACCTCAGTTCAACTTGAATTTTTTCAATCTTCTTTAATGAATAACGAAATTGCATTTCATGCAATTTCCAAACAGTTTTCTCATGTGTAAGTTATTAGCAATATGTTGTGCTGAGATCTGTGGCGTGTTTGTGATGTTTTTCACGAGATGGACGTGTGAGTCCTTTCACATAACACAACCCCACCCAAAACATCCCTGCCCATGGCTCTGGGTGTGTGAGCGTGTCTATGTGTGTGCGCACACTGAAGAGGTGTGAAGCCACAGGCCCTTTCACAGCAGAACTCTGAAGCCGAGGGTGTTGATAACCAGCCCCTTGTAGTGTTGGGCCTGCCACACCACCGCATCGCTGTCTAATTTTAAAACAATATTTCCGTAAAAGAGACACCGAAAGCTGAATCAGTTCCTTTCATATAGTTTTAATGTCCTTTCGCTAAAACATGAAAAGCAAACAATCAGTGACAGGTTGAGGGGAAAGAAATAATCTTTGGACACTGTTAATAGAGTGAAGAGATATATGAAGGTCTCTGTCATTACTTTTCAATAAAATATTATCACGGTAACAATGTTATCGTAAGCATGTCATTCAAATGTCATATTTTGAAAATACCTTTGTTCCTTTCTTGAAAGTAGGTTAACTCTTTATTTTGACTGTCTGTCAGTTGCCACTCCACAAGTTGTCAGAAGTAGTTAGAGTTAATCTCAATCTAACGCTAACCCAAATGGTCAATATGTTAAAGGTTATATGGTTATATGTTAGTATGCATATAATTAGTAGATGGATTTATGTGTTCTGTTGATGTGTCTGAAACACATATAGTGGAGTGCCCACTAATAGTCTGCAAATAATCAACAACAGATTACATGACAAACACGAGATAAGCAACTGATTTTTATTTAATTATTTTTTTATGGTCAACCAATCTTTGATCTCAAGTAAGTAATCAACAGACTATCAGCTGAAACTAAAAATATACTGGTTTTCAGTGTTGAATGTTAACTGATACACTGCTGACATGCAACTAATAACTTATAGCTTGTCAGTACATTGTCAGTAGGGTGCTATCAAAATATAATGTGAAATGTGTGGTGTATCTGTTACCTTCATATATGTGCTGAAACAATACTATTATCAAGTGTAGCCTAGTGTATCTACTAATTTCCAGGTATTTCCCATCCTACTCAGTTTATAGTAGTGCAGATGGTAACGTTGATTAGCTGGTTTGACAAAAACTATTGAATTATTCGATCCAGTGACAACAAACGATGCCTCACTAATCAGCCAGAAAAACACATATGTAAGAATGCTGTTCAGTAAGTATAGTTCAGCTCAAGTGTGCCCTCTAAACTTAACACCGCTCTCTTCTGCGCTCCCTCTTCACACACGACTTCGTTGCCACCCATCGCCCCATGACCATCATCAACTTTGCTGACGGCACCCAAGGACGTGACCTTGATTCAACACACAAACTTTACTGTTCCCCAGAAAGTTTTTCAGCCTCCCCTCCTTTAATCTCTCATTTCACCCTGCCTGTTATCATGTCACTATCTCTGTCATTGCACCTGCCCCAGATCTGTTTTTGTCATCTGCCCTCTCAAAGGTCTGCTTGATGTGGATCATGTGCTAAATATCAGGCATTCCCCAAAGTTGCTCGTTGTGCTCCTGGATCCCTCTGTTCTTTTTACAGTATATAGTTTTGTTATCAAAATGTAACACTGGGATGTCATTGTTAAATTAAATCCACTTTACTATTACATGTCCTATCCCTCCTCAGTTGCTCTTCAACCATAAGGCTCTACAGAGGGTGCGGAAAACTATCACATATCACCAGGATGGACCAGTGAAGTACTTCTATCAGCATGCTTGTGAAAGTCATGTGAATGATTTCATACACACACTCACAGAAACACACGTAATATAAAGGCTGTAAGACTGTAAAACAGTCACCCTGTTACAGTATATGGTGGACTTGATTTGTATGTAGCAGTAGATGGTGGTATACATTATTTGAGGTTACACCTCCACACTGTATCTTGAGATTTCTCGCTGTGGCAACAGTAAATGCCAGTGTCACACGTACATGCCGTTTGCCACCACTCCTGCAACCACCACACAACCTTTCTATGTGCCCATACCATGCTCCACACTTCCCAACTCACACACACACACACACACACACACAAACATGCTTTCACACTTGCACTAACAGTACAGACAGACAGAGTGCACACACCAGCTGTGTAGAGTAGATCCTGTTGTGGTTTATTGTCAGTTTGAGTCTTTGCTCCAGATTCTTCTTGGCCCAAATACAAAGGAAACATACACACTGAGTCACATATGACCCTCACACACACACACACACACACACACACAACACACCTAGGCAAGAATTTTCAGTGACTTTCTGCATAGCCTCCAACCTATCTATAAAGGTGTCCATCTTTAAAGGTGTAAGATTCAGATAAATGGGAGCAGCACCACAAAGTGTCTTAAAACTCTGAAGTCAAATGATGCTGTGTAACTCACAGTCCAGTAACTTCAGCAGCCCCTGCTGGATAAAGCTGAATACAGTTTTGTACTTTTCAACTTGCACACGATCAAAGGTGAAAGCAATGGTAAAATTGCAGTAATTTATATTTGACAGTAAACATCCATCCATCAGTCGCAGGGCTGACACTGAAGGACAGACAACCATTCACACTCACATTCACACCTAAGGGCAATTTGGATTTGCCAGTTATCCTAACCTGCATGTCTTTGGATTGTGGGAGGAAGCCGGAGTGCCCAGAGAGAACCACGCAGACACAGGGAGAACATGCAGACTCCACACAGAAGGGCCTCAACCGGGGATTGAACCCAGAGCCCTCATGCTGTGCCTGCTAACCACAGTTATTTTCATTTGTATTACACAGGTTAAAACATCGTTTAATGTTTGTGTGTAAGTATTTCATCCAAGTAACTGATGGAAGTTTGACTTTAACTTCATATGACAAACTGATACTGTCATCTTGCACATCATTACGTAAGCACAGAGTACTGAATTGTAGTTTCTAGTCATTTCAATCCATATTAGAAAGGTCTTGTTAAACCATAACCCTGTAAAATATAATGAAATGTTAGAGATCAAACTATTAAAGACTGCTAATAATACCTTGTTTTTGTTTTTTGTCTAAAATTCCTGACGTTTTTCCCTGAGTCAGTTCTGAAGGAGTTAAAGAGTTCAGGCAAGCCCTTGAACGGACTTCTAGTGCTGAATTAGATTTTTCAGCCACACATCCTCCGCTGCCATGGCAACCGGTGAAAAGCTGTGTGACGGCCAGCTGAGGAGGAGTTTGTTGTAAGTTTCAGGAGTTTTTCACGGCAGAACCAGACAGCGCCGGAATGAAGTGAGAGAGAAAAGCAGGAGAAGAAGTTGTTTACTGAGGTAGGTGAAAGTTCTCTTCTGTATTTTTGCCAAGATGTGTACTTCAGAGATGTGGCCTACAGTGGAAATTTGTTCAAATGCTGTCTGTACTATTTCATTTGGTTTACTATTAACCCACTGTTTAAAAGAGTTTTTAAAAGTCCAGTTCACGTGGATATAAAAGTTATTACACCTCATAATATCTCTTTTAATTGCCTCTTTCATTAAATTTCCATGAAGATGTTTTTCCTGTAACACGAAGTCCTGAGACCTTTGCTCAAATGCCCTGGGAATTAGGTAGTATTTCTGAAAACCGTTGTATATCATATCTTACACATAATATACATACATTATACATTATATGTTCATAACTAAATGTTCAAGTTTGGAAAAACCTCTTTATCTATTATTTATTAAATCCTTAATGTTTTAAAAAAAAATTATTAAAAATAATAAAATCTGCTGATCTGTTTGATCTGTGTGCGAGGACCCAATAACTGCCATCACGGTTAGATTCTGCTTATTTCCAATTGGTGTGGGGAAAAAATTTGACTCTAACATAAAGAAACGTAACATAAAGAAAACTGCTAGTTAAATGGTGGTAGACATATTGTTGTGGTTTTTTTAACCATTTTACAATTATTTGTACAGTCATCCTTATAGGTCGCCATGTTTTCGCTGTCAGAGCTGGCGCCTCTGAACCAACATCAAAGCAGGTTTAAACTGCTGAAGCCCTGGTGGGAGGTCTTCATGGACTACCTGGTGGTCCTGATGCTGATGGCGTCTGTCCTGGCTTGTACTGAACAGCTGTCCAGGGACCGAGTGGTGTGCATTCCCTCAGATCTGCCTGTCACTGTAAATACTAGTGATCACAGTGCATCAGCTAGCAGGGATGTGACACCGACTCCATCTTCAAAGCCTCCAACCCCCGCCCCACATAACACCAGCCCAAATATTCATTCTACGGCTCGGGGGCGACGCACGCACCTGGTCTACCAGCAGTATGTTTACATTAGCCAGGTACTGTAATTTAACTTTGAGCTACTTTTGAAGCTGAAATTGATGCAACTCTTAGATACAAATTATATTAATTTATTATTGATTTGTCTCTTTAGGTGTGCTATCATGAGGCTTTGCCTTTCTGCTCCCGCTTCTTCCCCTACATGGCCTTGCTGCAGTCTCTAGTACTGGTGGCTAGTGGTTCCTTTTGGCTCCACTTTCCCCACACCTCGTCCCGCATAGAGCACTTCTTGGCTATATTAGCTAAGTGCTGCGAGTCACCCTGGACATCGCAGGCTCTGTCCCGTGCCGCCCGGCAGGAGAGCATCTCAGAGAAGGAGGATGTGGAGGAGAGACGAGCACCCCAGCCTCATCCCTCATCGAGTTCATCTTCACCCCTGGCGAACCGCACAAGACGATCGAGCATGGACTCTGCTGCAGACAGCCCACTTTTGCAGAGGTCAGATAGTGCTTCCTCTGCCGCCCCTCCCTCACCGTGCCCCTCCACACACTCCTGCAACTCTACCATGTCGTCTGTATCCCTCGGACCCCCACTGCACTATCCTTCCTCCAAGCCCTCACTCATGGTTGATAGTCCCAGGCAGGTAATCAGTCTGGATAAAAGTGATGGGGAACAGGCCAGGGCTCTGTTTGAAAGGGTCAGAAAATTTCGGTCCCACAGCGAAAGCTCAGATGTCATCTATAAGGTGAGAGATCCTCTGGTCTAGAGGATGTGTATGAAATATATTCATCTACTTTGTCTGTCAAGCTAAGTGCTGAGACCTGTCTTTTTCTTTCCACAACACAACACAAGTTGCTGTTTCATTTTCTCTGATTTGGTCTAACCTTTTTCATCTTTCCAGGTCTACTTGGCTCAGACGATATTCAAACTGCTGATGGTAACGCTGATTGTGAGCTACACCATCCCTTTTCTTAGCTCTTTCTCCTTCACCCACACCTGTCACCCTGAGGAGCAGGCTTTCGTGGGCTACACCACCTTTGAGTGCATCCATGTGCTCTCTTCCCTTCTACGCAAATTGCTGGTGGCTTATGTGACCCTTCTGGGGCTGTACGCCCTGCTGAACCTTTACACCCTTGGTTGGATTTTACACAGGTTGGTGCATTTGTGTACAATATACAGGGATAAATGCATGGGTTCCTTTACAGGACCTATAAACTAAATGTTTTGATAAAAAAGTAAAACAAAAAGCTGCACTAATCAATACATTTAGATTAACAAACAATGAAATTACCAAATGACCACAGTTATATGTAACACAGTTACACACAGCTACAGTTTTTGATGAGTTTCAGCTTGTTGTCTTGTCTTATGGCCCGCCACTTAAGTGCTTGTTTGCTGCAAGCATTGAAATGAAGTTAGTCATTTAAGACTAACTTCATTTCCAAGAGCAAACACCTGTTGTCAGTAAATAAAGCTCGGACAAACGCCCAAACTTTCCCAGCACGAAATGTCAGACAAGTGAAGTTAGATGATCGACAAAATAAATTCTTTAGCCACTAGAAACAGATATTTCCCTGATGGAGTTAGTGGGGACCAACACAGAGCCTGAGAGACTAAAAATTGAACCTATTTGTCAGCGTTACGTTTGTGAGTCACTGCACTGCCCCCAAGTGGCTAAAAGAGTCATTAAAAATCATCAATGCAGCTCTAACTCACATCAAGGAACCATCTGTGTTTTCGGATTTTTGTCCCTTTACAACAAACTTGATAATGCTCATTCTATGCTCTTTGTTCTTTTTACATGGGTTTCCATCATTTAAGACTTAATCAACAAGGCAAGTCAACAACAGTCGAATACAGAAAATGACAAATGATATAACATTGTTCATGTGACAGATTTCTGGTCTCAAACTAATTTCAGACCACCCAGTCATGGATTTTCATACATTATTCAAGTCACTGTTGAGATTTTTAAACTTGTAAGCATGTAAAATGGTTGATTAATAATTTGTTGAGACTTAAAGTAGACTACAAAGGCAGTTATTGTTCGAAGGGTCTGTGAGGTTGAGCATACCAGAGGCCTGATAATAGGATTAGAGTGTAATGGTGTGTTTGGGGTACATTATACATGTTTTTTTATCTGTCTCCTCAGCTCTCTACAGCAGTATTCCTTCCACTCACTGAAAGAGTTGTGCTCTCTGAGAGACGTTCCTGACCTGAGAAATGACCTGGCCTTTCTTCTACACATGTTGGACCAGTATGACCCTTTGCTGGCGCAGCGTCTGTCTGTTTTTTTGTCCCCTGTCAGTGAGAGCAGGCTGCTGGAGGAAAGCTTGGAGAGGCGCTGGGGCGAGGAGAAGCTGCGCGCCATGACTAATGTGGATGCAGACGGCTGCTCCAGACTGCAGCTGGTGGCCCTGCCTCGCCTCCCTCCAGCCCTCTTCACCCTCAGCCAGCTCCAGGTCCTCAAACTGGAGCTCATCACAGATGCTAGGTTCAGTGCGCAGGTGTCCAACATGACCTCTCTCAGGTGAGTTTTGTGGCAATGCAGTCATGTTTTCCAAATTTTAAACTATTCACATCAGATCAATGCTTCTTGATATTTGGATATTAAAATTAAAGTGTATGGATTACTTTGAAATCTGTGATGTACACGCACTTGTTTGTTGTTTTTCTACACATTTAATCAAGGCATTTATTTTTTTATTCTTACATCAGGGAGCTCCACCTCTATCACTGCACAGCAGCTGTGGATCCCAGTGCGCTGGGAGTCTTCCAGGAACATCTGGAGGTCCTCCACCTCACCTTTACTCAGGCTTCAGAGATTCCCAGCTGGGTACTCTCCCTCCGCAGCCTACATGAGCTCCACCTCTCTGGCCGCCTGAGCAGCGATGGCGGGGTGGGCCGCAGCTGGGCACTGGGGAGCCTCCGCCAACTACGTCACCTCCGCGTGCTGGTGATTCGAGGCATGTTACAGCGGATTCCTGGAGAGCTGTGTGAGGTGGCAGGCAGCTTGGTGAGGCTGGAGATCTACAACGAGGGCACCCGGCTGCTTGTGCTGACGGGCTTGAAGCGGATGGTTGACTTGACGGAGCTGCTGCTGCAGGACTGCCAGCTGGAGCGTTTGCCCTCTGCCCTGCTGACTCTCATCAACCTGCGGACACTCGACCTGCAGCACAACAACTTGAGGACTCTGGAAGAGCTGCTCAGCCTGGCTCACCTGCGACGCCTCTCTTGCCTCAGGCTTGCCTTTAACCGTGTTTTGGCACTGCCGGCAAGCGTTGGCGTGCTGCGAGGCCTAGAGCTCCTAGATCTATCCAACAACCAGCTGCAGAGCCTTCCCCCGGCACTTTTTACTCTTCGACGCCTTCGAAAGCTCCTGTTGGCCGGAAACCTGCTGGAAGAGCTGCCTGCAGAGGTGAAAGCACTGCAGCTGCTTACAGAGCTGGACCTCAGTGGGAACAGGGTCGAGAGCCTTCCCCCTGAGCTGTTCAAGAGCTGTCTGGAGTTACGCATCCTAAATGTGTCTCACAACTCTCTTAGTTCATTACCCAGGGGGATTGCAGCTTTAAGTCAGCTGTTCAGGTTGGACTTGCGTAGCAACAGTCTGGAGGAACTGCCTGCTGAATTGTGCTGCTGCTCAGGTCTGCATGGAGGGGGTCTCCTGGTGGAGGACTGGCTGTTTCTGTCTTTGCCTTCCCATGTCAGAGACCTACTGAGCCGCTCTTGCCCCCCTCCCACTACACATTCAGAGGATCAATCCCGGCCGGAGTCAGACAGCTTCCCATACTTCTCTCCTACACAATGGAGTTTCTCCTCTGCTCTGGAATCACAGATATAAGACTAATCACAAACTCATTGTATCTAACAATATCCTAACCATGATGTTCTGTTTGTAAGGCTTTTTTTCAAAACTTATGTATTTTTATTCTTTTTAAGGAGATCTGTTTTTGGAACGCTTTTGACATTTTTAGGAGTCATTATTTTAAAACTTTTCTTGTTTATCCTTTTTAATGTGGATATGACATTGTATTGTATGTTATTGTTGTATTTACTTGCTGTCCCACATTGTACACATTCTGTACTAAACTGATTTTTATGCCACACTGAGTTGACCAATGACATGCAGAAAAATTAGAATACATTTTCAAATTCGCCCAAATAAATCTACATAAACTATAACAATGCACTACAAATGCAAAACACCACGACTGCTGATATTGTTAAATATTTAAAATCCTTCTTAAAGAAATTGTTGCATTTATTGTAGACATCTTGTTATATATGAGATACATAGTGAGTGTTAAATCATATGGTTAACACCTGGTTAAAAACTAAGTGACTGTGTGCACATTTGGAAATGTTAATAATAGTATATAATAATATTTGGGGAAACAGCTCTTTAACTGTAAATGTAAGGTATTCACAGCGGTAGTATTTTAGACCTTAGGCTGATGTTGTTCGGTTTCACAGTGAGTATTATTACACAGAAAGTAATATAGTTAGTGTTAACAGGAGTATGAATATCCATATTTGCAGTTTTAGTCTCAACAATGAGCATTATGTCTTGATAATGACTTGTGCATGTTAGTATTAATGACAATTGTATTAATTTTGTGTTGCAGTTTCTCCCTGAGGCCACTGGAGTGTAGTGAATAACCATCATACAGAACACACTCCAGTCAAAGGATAACTTCATCTACCATCAGATACATTACTATACTAAACCGCTATTAAAATGAAAATCATAATTAATTGGTGCAGGATGTGTGTGTCAACTCAACTAAGCTGCAACACAGACAGCAAGGGCTAATTACCAGGCTGCAACAAGAGCAAAAATCCTTGTTTTGCAAAAATGTTGTATTTGTTAGGGGCAGCATAGTGGTCGCCTTACAGCAAAAGGGCTCTTGCTGCCTCTGTTGAGGCCCTTCTGTGTGGTTTGCATGTTCTCCCTGTGTCTGCATGGGTTCTCTCCCACATCCTTCCTCCCACAATTCAAAAAGGTTAATAGGGGCTAATCCAAATTGCCCCTATGTGTGAATGTGAGTAGTTGTCTGCCTTTCAACGTGAGCCCTGCGACTGACTGGCGTCCAGTCCAGGGTGAACCCCGCCTCTCGCCCCAAGATAGCTGGGATAGGCCCCAGCACCCCCGCGACCCTGAGTGCTCAGGATAAGCAGGTTTAGAAAATGGATGGATGGATTGTTAGCTGGCAAGCTGAAAATTAGTCTGGAAATAAATGTCTTATGTACATTTAACATATTCTATTATAATTCAAATCTGTACTGAGTTTATTGCCAAGTACGTCTAAATATACAAAGAATTTGTTCTCATAATTTGGACCCCTCACTTGTTTAGGTGTTGGACTGTGACAAGGATGTCTCTCCTAAAGTGAACAGTTTACTTGGATGGATGGATGCTCACAGGATGACCGAGTGTCTTGTTTTTAGGGACAAAAGCTCTGAACTGTTTTGAGGGTTAGGGTGTGTTAGGGAAATGAGGTGTATTCCAGACTGTGTGCCCCTGTAAATACACATGCATCTTATTGTGATTTATGTCTGAACCAGGCCTATCCTGACTAAATCTGTCTACAAAGGACCTGTATATCAAGGATAGCACGATGCTACTCCAAGGAACGCTTTAATGTACTTTATGGAGTTTTTAACTTGCTATGAAGCAATTTCATTAAATTTATTTAATCAAATTTAATTAAATGAATAATTAAATTTAACTCTAATGCCTAGGTATGACCTACATAAGCAAGGAAAACCAGCAATGAGAAGATTGGCCATTTCTATTGGTCTTTATTACTTATTCTCCAGTCTTACCACACAGTATGATTGTTTTTGCATCATCAAACAAAACAGTACTGGAGTTTGTTCTGGCTTAATTCATGTAGCTTCAGTCGCTATCTGGAGGTTTGTCCTTCATTTTCCATTTTCACTCTGATACGTTGTCCTTTCCTCATGCAGACCCATAAAGCATGCAAAGCAGAGTGTCATCTCGATTGTCACACAAGCACAAACGCTGACAGTGAAAGTCATTTATTGTTATTATATAAATATATATTAAAGACTGTTCATATGTTGCAGTGCTTTTTAGTTACATGTTTAAAATGTATTTATTTTATTTATTTCATATGGTCTACTGGTGAAGTATCACAATGAGTCAGGATTTAAATTTTGTCTCCACCGGAGATAATAAAATAATTAATCAGATGCAAATATCACCCTGAAAATAAACACAGTAAGAAAACAAAAAGCAAATACTTCTTAATTATATTGCTAATTATAGCAGTTAACTGATTCCGAATATGTATTTTTTTAAGGCACAATATTAATTCATGTATATTTTTACACCATTTTTTTCGAAATATGTTTGTCTTTTACATGTCCCTTGTTGGCCTCCATACACAGCCTAGCGCTGCTGTGTCCCGCTTTTTTTAACTGCGCTGTACTGCGGCACACTTTTCAACCAATCGCTGGCCGCTCCTGTCCGTCATTGTCCAAATCCACCAATGATATGACCGCGCTCCGGCAGAGGCGGAACTTCCGGTGTGTCGTATAAGCCAACTGAGGCCTGTCCATGCGGTTGGATCTGTAGGTGGACAAGAAGCGTACAACGGGACGGTAAGAAGCAAATATATACCTTTGTTGAGAAATTTAAGGATTAAAAAAACTGACCTGGTGGGAAGAAAGACCTAAACGAGATCGAACTTGTTGAAGAGTTAAAGTAGCGACTCCAGAGTGAAATGTTTTCATTGTTCGTTCAGAATACTCATTAGCTAGCATGTTGTAGCATGTATTAGCATCAGATAGCTTAGCCAACAATCTCCATCTTACTTGTTAATATTTCCTGAATGTACAGCATCCTCATACGGCACCGAATGGTTTCTTTTTACTTACATTCGTATTGTATGTTTGAGTGGTTCGTGTATTTTGCCTGCTGAATTAACAGTTATTTGCCTGCTAACATGTTAGCTCGCCACGTTAGCACTGGTTATGCAACACAATAGCTGCCCGGCGTCGTAAACGGCCCATGAACAGACGACGTCTGGTTAATCCGATACTACCTACCGGGGCAGTCAAATATTTGTGTGATAATATGAGTGTGGAGAAATTGCGTTTGCCGATGTAGATTTGATGTAATATGTGCGACCTCATCGAGTTTCTCTCTCATTCATATGTGGTTTCATTTACCGGCCTCACGTTGAAAATGGAGTTGCAGGGTGCACACAACAACGCAAACGTTTGGTGTGCGCTGCGTTACTATCGATCTTTATGTAAAATCAAGTCGTTCGTTTAGTAATACACGGACATTATTAAACAAGTGGTTCCACCTCGTGGAAACATTTTATATTCATCGTGTGGAGAAGTCTGGTAAATGTTAAGGCAACAACAGGTGGGCCTCGTCACCACCCCCATGTAAACCAAGTGAGGGGGCATGGGATGGGGTATGGGGACACTCAGGGATGGTGGATGGTGATTTGATGTAGCAATGTGGGGTTTTTTTTGTTAGACAGACACAATGGCTGAGAACGATGTTGACACCGAGCTGCTGGATTACGAAGAAGACGAGGAGCCTCAAGGAGCCCCCGAGAGCGCAGCCCCCGCAGGCAAGAAGGAGGTGAAGGGTTCGTACGTCTCCATCCACAGCTCTGGGTTCAGAGATTTTCTGCTCAAACCAGAGCTGCTCCGTGCCATCATTGACTGCGGTTTTGAGCATCCATCTGAAGGTGAGGGGCAATATTGTCTTTGATATTTGTGTACCTTTTTGTAAAATATGCAATTCAGTATGACCAAGGTGGTCATTATTAGTCGCTGGAAGTTCTGGATATCTGCCTCTGAAGATAATGACTCTGCAGTACTCTACTGGATGTGCTTACTCTTATGTTAAGTTCGAATTGTTTAAAAATTCAGCATTTCAGGTATAATTACGCACAGGTAAAACTTAAAGCTAGCTACAGTAAAGGATTTGCTGCAGCTGGACCAACTTCATTTGTTCCATAATGTTAATTGTAATTGTACTCATGAGATTGCCTTAAGTTTTACACTCTTTTAACTTCTGTCTGTTTTTTGTTTTTAGTCCAGCATGAATGCATCCCACAAGCTATCCTGGGCATGGACATCCTGTGCCAGGCCAAGTCTGGTATGGGCAAAACAGCCGTGTTTGTGCTGGCCACACTGCAGCAGATCGAGCCTGTTGATGGACAGGTCAGTACATACATTCAGCACACTTCTATCTATATGTTGCATTGAGTGAAAATTAATGTTGTTGTAGATTTTCTTCAGTGAAGACTGAGCTATCCTTTTTGTTTACTTACTGTGATCTTGTCACAACCTGGTATTTGATCCTTTACACATGGGGATGCATTTTGATTGTGGCGTCATTGATTTGAGATTGAAGTTTGAAGAAAGGCACAGACCAAAGTTCATTTGGACTAATGCCGACTTATTCAGAACTTGAAGCTTGAATCAAGTAGAGCCTATTTGTCCACTTGAATTGGCAAAGGCTTTGGCCAAAATGTGTTGTTTTTGCTGCTTAATGTGCCCCTGGCTGAACAAAACAGTAGATGTTGTCTGAGTTGGCGTCTCTGTGTGTCCCCTCCTCAGGTGTCTGTATTAGTTATGTGCCACACACGAGAGCTGGCCTTCCAGATCAGCAAAGAGTACGAGCGGTTCTCCAAGTACATGCCCACAGTAAAGGCAGCAGTGTTCTTTGGTGGTTTGGCCATCAAGAAGGATGAGGAGGTCTTGAAGAAGAACTGTCCTCATATTGTTGTTGGAACACCAGGCCGCATCCTCGCCCTCACACGGAGCAAGATCCTCACTCTGAAGAACGTCAAGCATTTTGTCCTGGATGAGTGTGACAAAATGTTGGAGCAGCTAGGTTTGTTCTTTTGTTCAGTATTTGTACATATTTATTCTCAGTTCTCATTGATTAGACATATGCATATGGTGATAACCTTCACCCCCCTACACTTTCTTAAGATTTTCATCAGAAGTCATTCTTAAACCTTTTTTTTTATCACAGACATGAGACGTGATGTACAGGAGATCTTTAAGATTACACCCCATGAGAAGCAGGTCATGATGTTCAGTGCAACACTGAGCAAGGAGATCCGACCAGTCTGCCGCAAATTCATGCAGGATGTAAGTGATCAAAGGAAATCACTGCATAATTTCCCTGAACAGTTTTTGTCAGTTTAAAGAGTTAACTGCTATCTTCTCCTGTGTAGCCCATGGAAGTATTTGTGGATGACGAGACCAAACTCACACTCCATGGCCTGCAACAGTACTACTCCAAACTGAAGGACAGTGAGAAGAACCGCAAGCTCTTCGACTTGCTTGATGTGTTGGAGTTCAACCAGGTAAATGAAAAGAGCTATTACAGTTTTTCTACACGTCTTCCCCCTGATTCCAGTCTTGTGCAAAGATTGCCCACTGCTGCCTATAGACTTGGACTAAATGTACAGACATGTTTATGAAGTCTCTCATTTCACTCTTGGAAAAAGTGTGTTTCCCAAACTATTTAAGCTGTTATTTTGCTGGACCATGTTGCCTTAGTTGCTGTATTTCATTACCGTTGCTCTGCCTCTAGGTGGTGATCTTTGTCAAGTCAGTCCAGCGCTGCATTGCTCTGGCTCAGCTTCTGGTGGATCAGAATTTCCCTGCCATTGCCATCCACAGGGGAATGGCTCAGGAGGAGAGGTGAGACTTGCGCATGGGCATGCGCGCGCGCACACACACACACACACACACCTTCCTTTTACATACCGACACTCATAAACATATGCGCCATTGAGCTTCAAATGTTAAGTATGTTTATGGAGCATGAGGCCTCATCAGTTAACTCAACACATCATTGCCTTCAAAAGGGAATACAGCCCAGTAATGCCCACAGCAGCTGTGTTGTTAATTCTATCTCTCGGCCCTTCTCACTCCACAGGCTGTCTCGCTATCAGCAATTCAAGGACTTCCAAAGGCGGATCCTGGTGGCCACTAACCTCTTCGGCCGAGGAATGGACATTGAGCGGGTCAACATCGTTTTCAACTACGACATGCCAGAAGATTCTGACACCTATTTGCACAGGGTGAGAATTCGTCAGGCGAAATACCTGCACCTGATTCCTTCCTTTAATGTTTGTTCTTTGTAGCATCTGTGCAACATTCTTAGTATACCTGAGTGGCATGTCATGGTCTGCGTGATTATTAGTTTGTGTCATGTATTCAATTAGTGGTACACACATTTGGGCTTTAACCTGTTCTGACCTTCTCTGCGCCCATCAGGTTGCCCGTGCTGGTAGGTTTGGGACCAAGGGCCTGGCTATAACCTTTGTGTCTGACGAGACTGATGCCAAGACTCTAAACGATGTGCAGGACCGCTTTGAGGTCAACGTGGCCGAGCTGCCAGATGAGATTGACATCTCCTCTTACAGTGAGTCTTTCCATCTCTGAATGCCTGTTGAAATGCAGCAATGCTTGAAGTCCTTAATAAAATTGGGCTGATCTGTTGGAATGACTGTAATTTGTGGATTAATAGTCTCAAAGCACTTAATCTAAACACTGCTCGATGTGCTGTGTTTTACTGGGGTGTTTAATCCAGTGATATCTTGTCATCTGAAGATTGGCCCACAGATAATCAGATGGTGTAATCGGCCTCTTGGCAACTAGAGACAGCAGTTGGTGCTGCCATGTAACTGCTCTCATCAAATGGAAACTGTCCTTACATGTTTAACCCTTTGGTGAAAAGTTGGTATGCTCAGCTGCTGCCCATCGGGCTAATCTTTGACACGCTCAACTCATGTCTCTCCTCCTCTGTCCCTCTTTAGTCGAACAGTCCAGATGAGTCCTCCAGCCTGGCAGAAGTCTCCTCTCCATGGATCTTGTGTCTTGTATTTGGAAGTAGACGTACTTCACTGTTGATTTGAAAGCTCTGCTCGTTCCCTATGTTCACCAAACATTTATTTTTATTGTCAGTTTTCTGGGAAGAAATGTATGGTTGATTTTTAATTTGTCTTTTACTGTTTTTTTTTCTTTTTTTGTTTTGCTTAATGGAATTAAAACTTTTTATAAAATGCCATTTTTACTATTGTGGTCTCTTGTTAGGCTATTCATGTCTCTACCCCATTTTCATTGATTTTGATCTCAAGCGGAGCTTCAGGGAAACCTATAGACAAGTAGTTCTGAGGAACATGTAAAGGTGATTTTTAGCCATTTTTAATGTTCAAAGTAGTTTGTATAGTACGTTTTGTGTGTCTGTTTGGTTTTTTTCCCCACTGCAAGAGTTAATCTTTACAAAGTAATAAAGTAATTGTGTAGTGACACTTAAAGAGGTTCTGGCTCATATGGCAGCTCATTCTTTGAATTTCCAGTTGAATGCCTCCCAATAAACAAAGTCACCAAGTGGAGTCCTAGTGGTGAATTTTCCCATTTTGATAGGTGTTGTGAGCACATTGTGATGAAATACGTTGTGCTTAACACGTCTGTTATTGTGTTGAGGTTTTAAAAATATTTAGCACACAAGCTAAATGTGTCATAAGTTGTATGAATGTCTTACCAAGCAGAAGCCATGTGGTGACTTGGCAAAGATCAGTGAACAGTGCACTGCAAGTCTCCCGATAACTATTTTGGTATGCTAATTATGTGATTCTGCCAGTATCCTTTGATCCAGACTTTAATGAAATTTTGTTATGACCTTTGTCAGTTCAAAGTATTTGTCCAATTCTTTTAAGTTTATGACTTAAAAACATGCTAAACTAGAAACACGTCCATCAGCTTCATTTTACAATGCTAACATTGTAAAATGTTAGCATGTTAATACCCTCTTGGCACTCTAATTGTAAGCTCTTCAGAGTAGCATGTTGAGCATTTTGGTTTCATTGAGAATCAGTTGAAACCCAACATTTGGTCATTTACATTATATAGATATTACTTTGGTAAATGTTCGACACCAAGTGAAGGAGTGAAAATGTCTTTATTGAAAAATGCAAAATGGTCATTCCACCGCTGAAATCAAATGTGTTTCCAGGAGAAGTAGTATTGAGGAACATGGTAGATTGATTTTTTTAGCCTTTTTACATATGGTATCAATGTATACTTGTAGACATACAGACATTCTTTGAAATTGGCACTCAGTGTTCATGAAGGATCTGAACCCTGCCTCGTTCAGTGCTAAACTATACAGGTATTACTTCAGTATAACTCAATGAAAGGATTGGCCCTTATACAGCAGATAGAACTACAAAGATAGGTAACAATGCATCTGTACATAGCTGCTCTATAGTGTCCTTTAACAAAACTAGACATACAGTACCAAAACCACAGCATCTACATAGGCAAATAGCAATGGTGACATGGCAAACAAATACTCTGGTAATCAACATGACCTCCCAAGCAAAAGTTTTTTAAACCTGTAAAGTTTAAAACTTCCAAACAATGTTGTAAGTCTCGAAGGCAACAGAGTCTCTTAACTAAGAAAGCTTACTGTTGCGGAGATGGTAGAAAATGCAAATATTTTCCTATTCCACACAAAACCGAAATAAGATCTGAGCCACCATCTTATGGCATAAGAGAAAACGAACCTTTGACATAATAAAATGGTGTTTCAGAGAATTTTGAATCACCATTTACAATGTGTTCTCAGTAAAGTTTAAAATGTGTTTGAAATTAGATAAGAGATAAATGGTCATCAATCAAGGCTGCCATAAGGTGCGTGAATTTTATCCCAAGTTCCAGTCAGCATTGGTAGAATAAACAGAATTCCCCTCAAAATGTCCTCAGAAATAGGTTCTTAATGACCTCTGGCAGCCCAGGCCCCGTCCTCTGCAGGGCCATAAAACTCTTCTCTGCTCCCGATGCTGATGTCAACTGACAACACTGCCTTCAACAGCATTTCTCAGGAACAGACACCACTAAAACACGAAGAAGCATGAGTTATTGTTTCGTTTCAGTGAGCTGGCATGCTGCTTGATTATAGGCCAGATTGGGCACCAGAGCGGTTCCACCCGTTACTCACAAATTACATGTTTACTTCAGTACACTTTATTTGCTTTTTATAGCAAACCAGAGAGTGGCTGATTTTCTCTCACTGCTCCTCAGGGTCAGTATTGTAATTTGAAAGAATCAGGCGGTCGGCCTCTTGGCGCCAGAATCCCAAGCTTGTTCTTCTGGTGCTTGCTAAATGTCTCAGTTTCTTGTGGAGGCAAGGCAGGGGATGAGTCCAGCTGTGTAAACAACCTTTGACATATTCCCCGCTAATGCGTACAAAGCCTCAACCCATCAGGTTCAACTCGGTCTTTTTCTAGTACATACCTCCTCTTCTCCTGTAGCTCTCATCATCCATCATTAGATATGGCTTTCTGACCGCTGTGACCTCTGATGTGACCCTGGGGTCAAGCCCCGGATCTGTGGGAGTCCTCTTCTCCCTCTCATGACAGCTCTCAGCTGTTTTGTCCCTCTTAGATCCCTGTTCAGCCACGCTGACGCTCCAAACATAGCAGCACTGCCTTCCCTGGTGGCAGGCCACTGTGTCATCATGTCTGTCTCAACAATAAATATCAGTGAATAAATACCATAAAAAGACATGCGCCACACTCCTGTTAGAACATCTGAGATGCTCCTCCATCTTCTGCCATCACAATCTCAGTTTTCGCTGTTGAGTCTTCTGCACCAGTCTTCATTTGGTTTATCAATACTAAGTTATTGGAGTGTACAGACACATGATTCCACATGGTTCCAAAGCGACACCATGACCAGCTTTCCGTTAGCTAGCCAGGCCTGTTGCTCAGTAACTGTGAGGCGAATCCACACCATCAACAAAAGAAACACCAACATTTATGCTTGTGTGCGTCAGCTCTTGCTCCAGCATCCCCAACAAAAGTCTCAAAAGTTCAGGGGACATTTGGTGCATAGCAGCAACACGGTGGCTGGCTGCATCCACGTTTTCCATAAAGATTTTGTCACAGTCTGTCGGAGTCTGGCAAGGCCAGAAACAACTTTTTATCTACACTAAAGCAGGGGCTGGTCACTTTAGCTCTTTACGACCATCTGATTCATTCTTCTTCTCCCCATTCCTCCCCAAATAATCTTCCAGAAAAGATGTTCTGACGTGTGCACCTTGCTTGCGTCTACTCATAGATACACTAAGGACAGCTATTCTATAATGGGGATCACTATGGGGGAGTTAATGTTTTTTTATTTTTTGAGGGAATGTAGGTTGGGGGGATGATACCACTAGTCTAGGAACTTGTGTGTGTCTCCGTAGAGCCATCGCTGTGGAGGCATGGCGGCCTCGTTGAGATGGTTGCACTTGTCGCTGCACTTGCAGGACTGGATGAACATCACAGACCTGTTGAAGCGTTCGCCGTCAGGGCAGGCAAAGGTCACACTAGCAGTGCGTGTGCGACGGGGTGAGCAGCAACGGCCATCCCTACATACGCCACAGTAGTTGGGCCTGTACAAGCGAGTGCTCCTGCAGCCAGCATAGGATAGGCGGTGGGGCTCGGGGGCCTTATGTGTACGAGAGCACTTCCTTCCTTTCTGTGGAGGGAGAAAGACAAGAGACAGAGGGAATTTAGTTTCAGGCAGGAATTTATCAAAACCTTACAGCCTAAAATTAGGCGCTCTATGAGGCTGAGATGTGGTTGATGATGGGACTGTCATTAGTTTTGCAGGAATTTTATAAACAAAAGAACTGGCCAAAACAAGTTTTGACCTGATAATTGCACTAGATGTCAATGTCAACTAGATGTCAACCTCAAGGTGACCCTAGAGGAAAAGTCAGTGGATCATCAAAGTCAGCTGGGTCCTCTGTGTACCACTAATGTGTGTTTAGAATTTCAAGGCATCCAATAGTTGCAGAGACATTGGACCAAAAAGGTGGATCCACTGAGTAATCAACATGACCTCCCAAGCAGCAGCTGTGACCTGCACTTCAAAGATGTAGAGCAGGCTGAACACTGCTGCTCAGTGAGAGCCGTTTGCTTGGAAGCAGAACTGCCATACCACAGAGCAAAATGAAACAGCTCACCACTTAAGCTCCGAAACATGACAAACAAAGCCCATCCAGTTAAGTACAGAGACGGGGAAAAACAAAATAAAGGTCAGAACAGCAGAGTGCCAGAGAGATGAACATACCAACAATAGTTAAGGATTGACACTGATACACATTAACACCCACAGCGACTCTGCAAACATTGGGAGAGCAGGGAGAAACAGGTGCATAACAACCCATCAGGCTCATGAGTGGCTCACGGCGGGAGGCAGAATGTTTCTGGGGGTGTCAATATGAAATGTGAGAGAGCAACAGAGTGGGCGAATTGAGTGCTCTTTCAATCACATCACAGAGAGCCACTGAGTGCAGCTGACAGCCACAGCGTCGCAGGTTCAGTGTGGGAGAGCAGCTCCAAACACAGCCCCCACAAACAAGTTCTGGGACTTTTGCCTATGGAGAACTCATGTTGTGTAGAGTTACTGCTAAAGAGTCAGAAACCTATGCAAAATGGAAACTTCAAAATGACTACTTCTTGGTTCTGAGCAGCTGCAAGGTAACCAGCACAGACCTCAGGAAGCTGCCGGTCCCAGCAAAGAGATCATCTGGCACCTAAAATGTAGAAATGTCATTTTCATGTCATTTCCATAAACAAGCTATAATATGTTAACTTGATGTTTGTGGGTGGATTTTATGACCTTGAGACAGAACCAGGCTAATTGTTCCCCACTTCCCATCTTTGTGTTAAGTTAAGCTAACTGCCTGTTGAGTCAAGATTCAAGTTCAACATTTTGGGAAATGCTCTTATTTCCCAAGATATTGAACTAACTGTTTTAAGATTTAAAGTCATTTATAGAGAGACAACCATGAGCTTGAAGCTGCAAAGGGGAACCTTGGTCTAAATCAGCTCTGTCGTCATCCTGTGGGTGATGTTTCCCCACACAGCAACAGAACCGTGAATAGACAGAATGGACCAGAAAGGCTCCAGCTACAGAGGGGATTCAGGGGCGGGCACTGTATACATGCCATGATATTAATACCAATCTGACCCCTTGAGAGCAATGCTTTCCTCAATCCATTTAGCATGGCGACTGGACTGCATAGTTGTGAGCCATTAGGGGAAGATCTGCAATCCCTCCCTTTATGAGAACCTTAAAAGCACCACAAGCATTCCTCACCTTGACAGGGATAGACATGGAGCTGCAGGGCCGAATGTTGCACAGACGCGTCTCCTTTATCAGCTTACACCGGGCATTGTCATTGGTAACACGAGAGGAGACGCCCATCCCGCAGCTCCGGGAACACTGGGACCAGGAAGTAGTCTGAACCACACACTGATCTCCCACCTGTCTCCAGGCTAGGAGAGATGAAAGATAGGATGTGTGAGGGGAGAGTGACAATGGACGATGCAAAACACCGAGAGCCGGAGAAAGAGAGGCAAGATCAGCAAAAGCAAAAGCTTGGGGAGAAAAAGGGCCAGTGGGAGTGAGAGGGGAAAGGAGAGGTCCAGAGATGCAAAGCACACTGGCCTCATTCACTGAACAGGCAACACTGACGCATAGAGAGGGTGATTACAGAGAGGGGAAAGCTGGGTGACAGAGGTATGTGCTGTGTGAGAGCAGTGTGTGTGTGAGAGCACCTCTGGTGTGCAAGGAGCCAGTGGAAAACAAGCCTCACATAAATGCTGACACACATACACACTCGCAGATGCAGAGGGGAAGGCTCACAGTGAGGCCGTTTGTGCGTCAGGAGGCTAAAATGGCTAAAACATAAACATGATGCTTTACTGCGTGGAGGAAACAGACGGCAGTCTGAGGCGATGCGGCGGCACCCTCCTCTTACCTGCCAGGTGCTTGTTTCCACGTGGCTTGTCCCATTTGCGCCCCACCTCCACCAGCTCGTTGCCCAGGGTGTCCTTCTCTTTCTTGGGTTTGTAGGGGTACAACTTCCGGTAAGGTTTGGGATAAGGCTTTGGGTAGGGGAAGGCCGGGTAAGGGATGAAGGGGTAAGGCGGGTAAGCTGGAGGTTGGGGTCTGCGGTGCACTGGAGGTACGACAGTAGTCCCCTTGTGGCAGTCGATGCTGAGGCAGCACTGGCCCGGCACCTTGATCAGTTGCGGTGCGGGACAGGAAGGGGACGCCAGGGGCACGTGGCTGGGGCAAAGGGGCACGCAGCCCACTGCTCCGTCGATGCATGTGCACTGGTGCTTGCAACCGGCGCGGAAATTCTCGCCATTTTGATAGATCCGTCCGTTGTACTCGCATGAGCGGCCTTCTGCTTTTGCTGAGTAAACGGGAAGGAAGTAAACGGACGGGTCAGTCAGAAAAAAGAACAAAAACACTGTTCAGACATCAAATATTCCTGATCCAATGAAAACTGAAGATGATTGAAACGTTAGTGACAGGAAGAGGCTCATCGTTAAATGCCTCTTTAATATGCACTGAAGTTAGATAAGAAGAGGGAGGGAGAGACACACTATCTCCAGATTTATGAAGCCAGCTCTATTCTTAGACCAGAGAGGAATTTTGACTTGTTTACAATGTCCTTCCCCGCCACTCCCTCAGAGGGACTCCCCGCACAACACCCCGGATACCCCCCCTTTATATAGAAACACCCCCAAATAAACACGCATATAAAAATACCACTGTGCGTGCATGTTTGTGTGTTTTGTGTGTCATGGGGCTGTTTGTGTACACACTGAACTACTTATATAAATCCCGGAGTTGGCCAGGTTTCAGTCGCAGCTCATGAAGGTGCTCTGTTCTTGAAACGTGGCACGGGCTTCAAACCCGGAGCCCCTATCAAAGAGCAGCTCCAGCCGCTTGGCTCAGGAGCCAGGTTCCCCACCCTGAAGTTACACATTCCCTCACTCAACCCCCATGCTAAACCCCAAACTCTGTGCCCAATCTAAACCCAGAAACTCTTCCTGAGTCTAACTCTCAAAATCCCCCACACACTTCCCCTCTCTCTCTCTCCCCCTTTCACTCAGCCTTCTTCCACCTCTGTGGTACATACCCCTGCAGATGCCATGGGTGCGGCCCACATCATTGCCGTAGTTGCACTCCAGGCCTTTGTGGTGGTCACAGGGCCGTCCCTCATGGCAATCCTGGTTGAGCTGAGCCGCACACACCTTGCAGCAGCCGCAGCCGTCCGGAACTGAGCTGACCCCTGGAGGGCAGGACGGAGGCCCCACCGGACACTCACACACCACCGGGCAGTCAGCAGTCACCTACAGGAGACGGGACACCGAGTGCACTTTGGTTAACCTGAGTGTTGGCAAACTGACTTTGTACAGTACATTTTCCATGTGAGGAGGAGCCACACTGGAACCAAGCAGGACAATAGTTGGACTCATGTTACACAGATCACAGAAATTCCTCAAAGTGTGTGAGGCTTAAACATTTGCTGAATACCCAGCACTGTCCCGAGCCCCACGGGGATATCTGTAACTCTCTGTCGCCTTCCTCTTGGCATTCGCCGGGCGAGCGGGGATGAAAGGTACGTTCTCTGACCCAAACCCCCACCCACCACCACCTTCCTGCTCCTACATCTTTTGTTCCTCAGCCCCTCTTTTTCCACACACACTCACACAACAGAGGCTCTCCGACAGCTCCCAGCAGGCTCTGAGATCACAGAGAGCTGCCAGTCCAACTGTTCGCGGTCAGATCACCTAAAAGGGATCCCTTCCCGACTTTGCCACTGTGTGAACCCAGGCCAGGTCCTGGTGTGCCACCATCTCGTCTCGCCTCACTCCTGTGGATCTCAGGGTGGGCATGATATTACACAATACAGTGACAATAGCGTTCCATTTTTAGCATTATCATTGGGTATAACCAGGATCTTGAACCATCTCCTAACCAAAAGTCACCCAATATTCCTGCAGATATTTATAGTGTGCAGTCACTTCATTGACCTGAAGTGTATTTTTATCTCGGTTTGTCTATCTGTTGGATAATATTACTTTAGTGTAATTTTGGACCTACAGAGAGAACATATTAGTTTGTAAATGAGTGGATTCATTTTTTTTCCACATTAAGAAACCCTTTGTCATTGTCATCAGTTCCTGTTTCATCAGTTTATGTACATCTAAGTAGGTAGAAAGTACATTTATTCAAGTGCTGTACTGAAGGACACATTTGGGCTTGTACACCGCTTGAGTAGTTCCATATCATGTTGCTTCACCACATGTAAGAAAGAAACCGCGCTCTTTTTGTTCCCCTCCATTTGACAGATTTCAACTGTACATACAAAACACATGATGATCTTGTAGAATATGATCCATCATTATAGATTAAACTACACAATAAAATAGTAGAACAGAAATTGGTTTCACCTTGAGTGAAATACTACTCTCACATGAATACATTACCAATGACATCTTATAATAGAGAGTAGTATAACATTCACAGGGCACTTGTTTATGTTTTGAGTTAATCTGACAATAATAATAATAATATATACACTTTTCATTCTGGGACTTTTTCATTGCATTATAGTACTTTTAGCCTGTTTTTTCCTGGACTAAACTTTTGGGCACTTTCTGAAACATCCCTCTATAACCTCTGGTCTTCAAAGCCCATTAAACCAGCGAAGGCAACTACAGATCCTGCAGACATCACAATCAAATATTAAGTCATGGAAGGAGGAAGAAAGTGTGTGAGCAGCATTAACCACGGATGAGGAGCAGAACAGCAAGTAAGGTTTCATTAGATCATCACTCTGACATGCAACACTACACAGCCAGGAGGATGGACGGACGGATGGATGGATGGAGGAGAAGATCACCCTCATGGCGTGACCAGACCAGCTCAGATCCAGCTGCTGCAGTAAGAGGCGCGTGAGTCCCATTCTGCTGTTTACATAAGGCCGTGACAGAAAAATGAAAACTTCACACACTCACCAAGCCGACTGTCACCACCTGCAAGACAGCCAGTAACAGCAGTGTCCCCATGCTGTCAGCTGATTCACATAGAGGAAGAGGAGAGCAGTGTGTCTCGCGTCACAATAAATCCTCCCCCCGGCTCAGAAACAAAAGCTTTTGTCCAAACAGAGTAAATCCGACACGCGCGACGGCCCCTAAACGTCCCCCATCACTTGTACATTTTCTCCGATCAAAGTTTGACGCTTGTTTTTATATCGGCCCCGTGCTTTGTATGGCAGCCACGCCCACCTCGGACCTCCTCCGACCAATTAGAAGGCAGGCGCGCGGCCAAGGTATTCCCCCCCTTCCAACGGGGAGGGAGGGAGTGGGCGGGGCTTGGAGCTCTAACACGGAGAGCTGAGGATGAAGGAGGAGGGAGGGGGCGTGGCCAAGCATGAATGCAGTCATTCATAAAAATTCAGAATTACTACATTCCAAAGAGGACCTGGCTTCTGGGTGTTTATTTATTTATGTTTGAGCGAAAATAATATTTTTGATGCTTTAAAGTTCTTTTCACACGCATACCTCTGTCCGGCTGCTGCTTTGTGAAAAGTAAAATAAATATACTCAGCTGCTAGTCTGTGCTACATTAATACTGGGGGCAGCCATGGAAAACAGCTAGGAATTTCCTTCCCCCACTTTATAAAAATACTTTTAGACAAGAGTTGGACAGATAAAGTACATATACGAGGGGAGCAGAGTGTTCCTTGGAGCTGGGCAGAACTACATGATTGAGTGATAGTGATGTTGAAAATGATTATGATAATCTCCTGTGCAATCCATCACTCTTTTTTTCTCCCTCCATATCCTGTCTTTAGCCCCCACATCCCTTTTACCTACTCAGAGGTTCCCAGGCCACCTCTCCACACACACACACACACACACACACACACACACACACCATACACTCATCATACACAAGCAGCTTCAACCATGTAAACAGATGAGACTTTAGTACATTTTGATTTAATGTTTTCACTGAACAGTACAGAGTGGAGGCCAGCACCTCCTGTATAATCTTCCTGTCGTCCCCGCGGACACGCACACAGGAAACCTGCCATCTCCAGTACCTGAGCTGGTGGCTCACATGCACACTGACACACGGTGTGAGAGAGCGAAGTGCATATTCCACGTCCATGCGTTCTCAAACACACTAACACAGCATTAAACCGCCTGCTGGGTTTCAGTGAGAGGGATTGTGGGCGGCTAAATTGTTGTTTTCGCTTGCAATTTTCCTAGAATGTATCATTAAGCAGAGCGAAGCCAGCAGTCGTTTGCGTCAACACGGGCGATATCACCCGCCCCATCATCCTCTATAAATCACCCCCCACACTCAACCCAATGGTCACAGGTAGTGTGGCGCATTCAGTAAGCTGGTTATACACAGACATGCACTTTTGCACTTGCGTACAGCTTCTGCAAACATACTCGCAGTTGCAAATCAGCAACTTGCATGTTGGGCCTCTAATGTATTACCGTTACAACTGAGGCAAGGACCTGAAGCATCCCATTCTCTGAAAAATAAATGTCCAGTGATGTCCTAAAATACTCTTCTGTCTGTTACATAATAAAAAATGTAACTTGTTTTTACAGTTGCATTTTACAGCTATTGTTTACATAAAGACATCAAAATAAAACCCAAACTGTTCATTAATATTACTGTTTTATTATGTTTTTTCCAGCCATGCTAGCAGCCCTGTGAGGCTTAACTTTGGCACAAAATAGGGAAAACATGAAATACATTAACAGAGAAATGGGTTTAAAACTCTTTTTCATTCAGATCGTGAGAGCGGTTTTAAAAGACTGGATGTGGCATAATAAAAACTGAAAATGTTTTTTAATGACCTTATCTTCTCTTTTTTAAAAGGTCGCTGGTCTCTCTATATTACAGAAAAACACACAATTCAAATGTAACAGTGAGTGCAAAGTGTGGCTAATAGATGCTATCATACATACAGCATACTATAGACAGAATGCTCTCTCTCTCACACACACACACACACACACACACACACACACACACACACACACACACACACAGAGACCTACACATGGAGACCAAAATTATGTATTCACCAAACGTCCATCCACTTCCCACACAATCCGTCTCGCTCTGTCAGTGTGCAGAGGTGATGTAACAGGCCCGTGTAAACAAGCCCAACACATAGAGAGAAAACGAAGAAAAAACACTGGATTCTCTGAAGTGTGTGTGTGTGCAGCCATCCTCACAACTCACACTCACACAGAGAGAGAAATCTGTTTTTGTTTTATTCACATTGAAGTTCCATTGACTCATCAAAGGCGACGTCCTTTCCAGTTCGGTCGCGGTGGCTTCCATCCTAGACATAATAAACAAACATGCAGAATTTCCAACACACCAAAGTGGAGGCATTCATTAGCTCTTGGGGGATACGAGACACTGGCTACTGGGAACTTGCCCTGCGCCGTGACCTTTACATTCTGAGCTGACAGTGAACGTCAGCTCGTAATGGTTAAAGTGACACAAGTCTGCTTTAAGAGTTCACTGGAAAAGCTCCCTGTCACTACTATTAAAAAGTCAAAGGAATGGTTTGAGGGTGCAGGGGGAGGGAGAGGGTAACGGCGGGGGAAAAAGGCGAGCAGGAGCAGGTGAGAAACAGATCAAACCTTCAAAAACAAGTCAGTGGAAATGAAAGACAGACAGGGTGGGGGTGGGGGGGCGAGAGAGGGGATGCATGGTGGCAGGGAAATATTAAGTAGCAGGGGAGGAAAGAAAGAAAGTAGAACAAGATAGTAGAGTGAGGTCAGCAGAACAAAAGCGGCTCACTTTTCACATCTGATTCTTCGCCGCAGAGAGCACGACA
>JBAJHX010000039.1:17313657-17325482 GCA_037176925.1 Amniataba percoides | reverse complement strand
CGAACCTGGGAAAAGGGAGACAGGGAGAGCACAAACACACACACACACACACACACACACACACACACACACACACACACACACACACAGCTGTCAGGTGTGTCATCTCGTCTACATCCAAACACATTCCTGCCCACATTTGCTGTATTTCATGCTCACGTGTGGCGTCAAAGTCATTAAAATGTAAATACAGTGAATAACTCTGATATTCACACCTTCAGGCCCCCAAGGACAGATGAGAAAGACATTCAGTTGAACATCTATTTGTTCAATTCATGCTTTCCCATGTATATATACTATACTATAATCAAGACGTGGTGTAGCTACATACAGACCAGACGATCAGAATATCTCAATTATAGGCTGGTGGTTAGTATAAACAGAAAGAGACGTCACAACATTTAAAAAAAGAGGACCAGCAAAAGGACATGTGAGGAGACTCAAACATCACGGTGGATACAGTTTCACACTAATTGAAGTAAATACAAGGTCATCAACTGTAATCATCCTCTTGGCGCAATGTGCTCAACAACAGGCTTTATACTGTGTGCTTTTCCACTGGGTATGCCACCAGGCTGTTATTATCAAATAAAGACGTGTGGATTTATGGGGAGTGAGCTGGGACAAAACGTACACACACAAAGGTGGGGGGGGGGGGTAGCGGCGATCTCTGTGTACCCAAAAGAACCCACACCCTGCCATTCATGCGTGCTTTGTCAGGGGGCTGTTATGAAACCTCAGCTTCATCAATGGCTGTTGTTACTTCCAACTGCTGGCTTGTGCGGTCCAGGGGCAGGAGGGGGGAGGGTTAGAAAAAGACAGTCCCAAGAGGAGGAGATGATCAGGTGCAGCAGTCAACAGCGATCCGCAGAAGTCGTTATCTGTCAGGAGACAGTTTGCTCTGCGTCACAGAGTATCGTTTCCTCTCGACCTTTGGCCCGGGTCAGCGCCTTCGGTGATGGGCGAGGTCAGCCTTAGCACGCACGCAGGGGTCAAAGGAAACTGGGTCACCTGTACCTGTTCATCAGTGGACATACACCTCGCTGATGCTGCCCACCCGAGCAGGGTCACGCCCTCCCCACTGGACCCCCCCCCTCCCACCAGCTCCAACCACCACCTCCTTCTGCGTCTTCGCCCTCCCCTCACCTCCGAGGTGTCACAGAGAGCACCCTTGTTCTGGCCCTCTCCTCCTTTCCACCGGGACCCCTCAAAAATCCCAGATATCCCTGCAATTTCCGGTGCAATGTTTATTTGGCGGAAAGAGGGCTGGGGGGCAAGCTGCCCTGAAAAAAGAGCCTCACTCACAAACAGTTTGGGCTGCGTACGAGGGTAAACATGTGCAGAAGGGGTATGCGAGGCGAGCGGTAAGAGGGACTGAGGCCTGTGTGTTCTGGCCCTGACACACAGATCCCACCTCAGCGGGGACACAGAGTGCCGCTCTGTTCGGGCCCCAACGGCCACAGCCTCATAAACATCCCCCCCCAACGCCTCCTGTCTGCCCCACGGACGGCGCCCTCTGCTGGACGAATGAGGACATGACGTGGGAAAACAGAGCAGAACAAACACACCAAGAGCCTGAAATAAACATCTCTCTCAACACAGTAATAACTTCACAAGTAAGACGCTTCAACCATGTTCCAATTAATTTCAGCTGACCTGTTTATTCTTTAGTTTGCTCTACTCACTTACTTGAGTTTTACAATTGCAGTAAATGTAACAACTGACTATGTCTACATATAACTTAAAATCAAATCTTAATTTCTATCCTGTTCTTTTGATGTATCGCCTAGAAACTGCAGACATACCTAAGGCTGGGAATCTACCTGCTTAAGATGTTTGCATTACTCATCCCTGTGTATGTGACATGTTGGGAATAAAAAACATGACATAATTATTCAAACAGATACAACAGATCTGCCAACTATTCTTAACAAAACTTCAACAAGCCTGCAGAGGTCAGTTTGATTCAGAGATGTTTTCCACGATTGTGTTACACGTGTTCATTTTATTGTGTCCACTTCTTGATTGATCTCATTCAAAACACAGATTTAAACATTCAAACAATCACGGTGGCAGAATACTCTGAATGACCTGACACTGATTTTTACTGACGCCTTTAATGTGTTTAAAGAAATCTTTGAAGAATTTTGAAGGAGCCAGGGAAGACATATATCAGTGCACATCCAGAGCCTCTGGACCTGAGAAAATCAGCATTTCACTTCCTCCTCGATGTGAGCGGCTGCAGCAGCGGCACAGGAAGGGACTGGACGGGGGCATATGGGAAGGTGCATGGTGAAGGTGGGGGGGAGTTTTCAGGGAGCAGGAGAGGCACATGTAGGAGGGAGTCTGGTTGACAGATGGGAGGTAGGAAATGGGGGCGCCTGTCTCTCCTGTGGCTCGCTGCCGTGTCTTGCTCTCGGTGGCCCCCAGACCCCCTGCACCTGGACATGAATACACGCTGCTGGTTGTCTGTGGCGGTGGAGTCCTTCTCGCTGCTGTCTGTCATGCCCAGGCTTTGTAACCACTCACAGAGCCTGGCATCTTCCTCTCTCTTAGGAAGTTGTGGCGCTGAGTATTTCTGTGTCCCCGCACAGTCCACCTTATAGCTCCTCTTCCTCCTCTTCTGCTGCTGCTTCTCTTTGATCACAGGATCCTCTGATGTCTGAAGTGGAGTCACCGATCTGCCCTGTCTGCCTCTGCCTCTGCCATTGACTCTTGCAGGTGGACAGAGATGAGAAAACAGCTGTCCGTCCTGCTGCAGGCTTTGTGCCTGATGGCTTCCTGACACTATAGACCGTGTGTCTGCAAAGCCCCCTGACCTAAACACAGCTCTGCTGTGTGGAGCCACTTCAGGCTGGAGTATATTCAACACTGAGCTCGGCTGAATATCCTCTGAGAGGACCTCACTGCACCCCAATGGACTCATACCCGTCAGAGCATGGTGGCCTGTCTGTATGTCCGTGAAGGTGTGTGTAATTGAAGCATCAATGGGGTGTGTGTTTGCAGGCAGCACAGCTCGGGACCTGCAGAAAATGGAGCGGAGTCGTCGGTGTGGGGGCAGACTGTCAGAGAGCCCAGGCGGCCCGATGCTGCGGAACAGTGGAGGAGGTCGAAGGATGGAAGAGGGTCTTGAAACTCCATCTTTCCTCTCAGTGCTTTTATGCATCCTGTTTGAAAGTTTTCACTCTCTGCACACAAATCCACAACAGTACAAAGTGAGCAATCCTCTGTACAGCTTCAGTGAGAACAAAGTATCCAAATGATGGTCGTGTAGGTTTTGTTGTAACAAAAGTACAACAGGAGGTAGAAGAAGTTAAGCAGAGGTGTGACTCCAGAGCAAAACACAACAGCCATAAACCACCAAAAGAGTCAGATTTTTCATCCATAGGAGAGGATGCCTCTCATTAAGGTGAGACAGAGAAACAAAGCTTTTTCTCCGCACTCCCACTCACCATCAGCCCCACTTTTATTCCTTAGGGATCTTATCTCATGTGATGTTGTCCCAGTCTGACGGTTCATCTGTAGTCCTCTGTGTCCAGTGTGTTGTTCAATCTGCCTCTTTTTCTCTGAGCTTTGGATGACACCCATCTCTCTTCCAAACAACCCGCCCACCTCCTCTCTCTTTCATCCTGTTGCCCTCTTGGACATGAAAGGCACGGCCCATCAACTATTCCTTCTCAATAAATTATGAATTAATCGTGAGTGGAGTGCAGGTGATGCTATTTATATGCTGAAGGTGCACAACTTATTACTTGTTCATTGTTTATGTTCATGAATTATAAGCATTATACAGCTAAGGCTTAGTTTAGCATTGCGCTTTGATTAATAGAGAGTCACTGCACAAAACTAAATAAAACTGCATTGTCAGATTTCCCATTTCTGTTTGTGTATGTTTTATACAAACAAGATAAAACGTGTATTACTAAGCTTTAGAGTTTTTGGTCGTATATGAAGCTACAGCCAGCAGCCACTTAGCTCACTTATCTTTTTTATACACCTTTAAACCACTTTCAAACACACATTCAGACCAGGGTGCTTCAACAAGATTAAAACAGTACAGAGATAAAAGTCAATGGACTTTTGAAAGACTAAGGATGATAAAATGAAATAAAAATGTAAAGTGTAAAATGTACAAAATAAGAAATAAAAAACGCAGACTGAAATAACTGGTCTACTTTTTATCAATTTGGGTGTTTTACAACCACTGCTTCTATTTTTTAATAATGTATTGTTTGTTTGTTATAATGTATTGTTTATGATTTTTATTTCTAATCATGTTTTTTATATGCTTATCATATGTTTTTACACACACTTTAATGTAACTTTAGATGAAGATAAATGTGGAGTAAAAAGCAGAATATTTCAATCTTTGGGATAGTGATTAAAAATGGGAGATCTCAAGTAAAGAATAGGCAGCGGTGAGAGTATTTTGATTTTGATTTAAATACACTGATACCACACTGTAAAAATACTTAGAGATAAATCCTGTATTGAAATGTAATGAAAGTAAAAGTATGTAAACATAATTTAAAACAAAGTGCCACTGCCTACTGTAGTATTTATAGCATTAGATTATCAACACTCATACAACACTTAAACAGGATTTTACTGTGGTTTACTTACTTATTATTACTAAGTTGGTTGAAGTGGACTTAATTATTGCAATTAATGATTATTTTTAGATTATTATTAGGGACTGATTTGCTGATGAGTTTCTCCATTAATCGATTGATTGTTTGGTTTTTAAAAACTCTTTAACGTCCTCACAGTTACTCGGAGCCCAAATGTAGCTTTCACAAAGCTATTTTTTTTTGTCCATCACAAACTAAAAACTCAAAATAACTTAAAATAAGCAAAAGCAGCAAATTCTACCAACTGAGAAGTTCAAACCATGGAATAGTCGCAAACCATTTCTAAATGGGCCTAGCAGTAGCCCAGTTTTCAAGATTACCTCAAATTTGTCCTAAAACACAGTACTTGAGGAAATGTACTCCTGCACTGAGAATAAATACCTCACACATGTATTTATGCAGTAAATGCACACAGTTACTTCTCCTCATCGAGCTCAGCAGTTCCTACACTCCTAATTTGTTTTGTAAGATTTCTCTCCCGGCGCGGCACTTCCCGACCTGTCCGCTGGGGGCGCTACTCGCGGCGCTGTGGCGATAAAACGCTCCTCAACCGCAGAAGCAGGGCGGAAGTGCTTCATTGGTCCGCGAGGCCAAGATCAACGCAGGTTCAACATCAAGGTAAACACTGCAAATGTCATTTGTTTCTCTTCGTCTCTGCCGTGTGCGGCTTTAGGGGCCGTGTGCTCCGAGTTTGTGCGAGTCCGAGCGGGAGCAGGCGGCGGGGGGAGAAGTTAGGAGGAGGAAGAGGAGGAGGAGGACGAAGAGGGCAAAGTCATACGTAACGTAGGTTAATGGAGGCTGCTAGGCAGAGAGAGAGGCTGTGGAGACACCGCGGGCACAAACTGAGCCGGACAGGACAGGACAGGACAGGAGAGGAGGTCACAGAGGAAGAGTGACGAGGAGTGTGTGAAGTTAGCTTTGTGTGTTGATGATGTGTTTTATAACAGAGGAGCAACACGTTCCAGCTGAGAGCTGTGTGTTGTGTCCGTGGAGTCAACCTGCTTTCACCTGATGGAAACACGAGTTAATGTTATTACAGTGATGAGTCAGCTGGTCAGTGCCAGAGGAGACCTGAACAAACCTGAAGCTCAACCCCGCAGCCTCTGAAGTGATGAAGTGTGTGTGTGTGTGTGTGTGTGTGTGTGTGTGTGACTCTACAGATGATCAGCTGTCAGCTTGTCAGATCTAAGAGGTGCTGATCCAGCTTAAAGGTCTTCAGAGCTTTAATAAACCAGGCGGTGACATTTCAGTGAGAACTGCAGCTGAAATAAAAATATTTATTGAAGCTAAAAAATATTGATCTGTGATCTGTTTTATAATAGTTTAATTACTATGTGTAAGTATTTGGTCATTGATCTCAGCCTCTCAGTTGTGAATATTTGCAGAGAAATCTGGTGATTTATGTTCTTGATCAACGATGTAGTTTATAAAACATTAAAAAACAGTGAAAAATGCCCATCATAATATGATGACAGCACCAAATATCGTAGTTTGTGCCAGAGTCAATCCATAGCCAAATCTAAAATAATTCAAAGTAAATAAAAGGATATTCAAGAGATTAATCAATAATTAAATCAATTGCAGCCACCCATCAATCCATTTTAGTTAATTTACCAGATTAATGTGTTCATTGTGTTGCCTATAATAAATCAAGAAAAAGTGGCATCAAATTCCCAGGTGCACTTATTCAGATGTTTTGGTTTTTTTTGTCCCGCCAATAGTAAAAATCCTAAAGTTCCATCACAGGAAGTAATGATTCATCAAACTGTCAAATGTCAAGCTTATCTTGATTTTCTCTCATTTGCGATTTAAAAAGTGACTGCAATGATTAATTATCTTGATTCTGATGTAGCAGATTAATGACAGTCACTTAATACAGCTCTATCCTGAGATCTGGCAAATATTTCTTGCCAACTTGTACCACCTCATGTTAAACATAAAGTGGATCAGAGCTTTTTTTGTTGTTGTTTTAAATCAGATAAAACTTGTAGCAGTTTCTGGTCGATATATTTCTAAGCTTTCAAAATGCAGGTTCCCATGATGTTGTATTCTCAAAGGAGAGGCTCTTGTTTATGCTTCAGCAAAACACATAAATCCTATAGGAGGACACACCCACAGTACATCCGGCATGTAGACAGTGGCTGTAAACATGCTGGCTTTAGATAACTGTCCCTCTTAATGTACAGCGTGCAGCCTCTCTGCCTTTCCCTGAACAGTGTCAGAGTGGACTGAAATCTTTATATAATGACTTTTATAAATCCACATTATTCCTCTGTTCTTTTTATCTCATGTCTTCCATACAGATGGCTCACAGGCTGCTAATACGTAGAATTTGGTCGTTTTCCTCCAAAGAGATCCGCTGCGTCCCAGCACCTGTTACCACCGCCTCCTCTTTTTCCACCTCCCTGCAGTCCGCCACAACTCGGGCCTCCTTCCTCTCTCCATCACGCACTCTGCCTCGCGTTCTTCCACACACCTCCCGACGGGAAGTCTCCTTCAATGTTCAGGACCACGAGGACTTCACAGAAAGGGTCATCAATAGCCAGCTGCCTGTGCTAATTGATTTCCATGCACAGTGAGTACCCCAGGGAGGGGTGGTAAAAGTTTCAGATCATTCCTTCAGCTGGTCGGAGCAGTCACCTTCCATCTTGATTCTTTCTAGCTGACGTTTTCAAAAGCAGTGCTCTGATTTTCAGTGACCAGGACTGAACACTGCCTTGGGGCAGCAGTTTAATTCAGGAGGTCTTTAAAAAAATCTGTATTAACTCTCATGTGTCACTGTTGTTTGGGGGTTCAGTCACTGACCTTGGAAAAGACCTTGTATTACAGCTGCCTGGCCTCTTAAACAACAGGAAGTGTAACATACACAGCGCGTGGCCTGGTGCTAAAAATACATACACATGTACACAAGTCAGCATGGGGAATCCACTCTCAAGTCATGTGAGGTACTGAGAGACCTCCCAAATATGTGTCCCATAGAGCGGCCTAAATCTCCATAGCTTTCAGATTGACACAAATTCAGTTTAAGATGCATTCTTGTGGTGTGTGTATGTGTGTAACTTTCATGACCAATTGTTACACTTCCAGTCACACAACTTGTTGTACAAGTTTTAAAACTTTTATAAACTAGATTTAAATACCACATGATCACTAAATGTGTCATTTTACGACCTCACTTTTCCTAAATGAGCCAAGCTGCTTTTGGAATTTAGAATAAAGGGAAAAAAGAGAGAGAGTGGACAAAGTTTTGTTATTATGATTCATTCTTTATTCAGATCATACACATGGCTCAGACTACACTTCCAGTTGGTGTTTCACATTCCTGCCCACACAGATAGTTTGCTAAATCTACAGCATTGCAGTCACACACTGACCATGATCCTCTGAGACACATTTTAACAGACTGAAACGTCCTCATTGGTGGCAGACCTCGATTGGTTTCGGGGCCACAGAACAGAGGAGTGAGGACACAACAAAGCTTTATTAGTTGATTGGAAAGGGCTCCTGTTATTGTGCATGCTGGCTCCACATTCGCTTCCCGCTGTGATAAGTCTAAAAGTCTGCTGTGAAAAAGGTCCATGGTGTTATTGTTTCCACTTTTCTACATTTCCTAGACAGATTCCTTTCATAACCACTGTTCGTTTTTTTAAACTATGTATTTTTTAATCAGCATTATAGTTAAATGTCTTGAGACATGATTTGAACTCATTGCTCTGTGTTTAAAAAATCTTCAGTCACTTATTGTGATTTAGTCATCGCAGTAGTTGTACTCCATGTTCTTGTCCATCTGTGAGTAAATGTTGTGTGGTTTGTCTTTTAGGTGGTGTGGTCCCTGTAAGATCCTTGGCCCAAGGTTGGAGAAAGCCGTTGCAAAACAGAAAGGCCGCGTCACCATGGCAAAAGTTGACATAGACGATCACACAGACCTGGCCATCGAATACGGGGTGAGACCTGCAGTATTTTTTGGCATTACTGACATTTGGTTCATTTATATCTTAACACTGAATCTGTGTAAATATCTACTTAAGATCTGATTAAAAAAAAACTTATTTGATGCACTACATGTTGTTAGCTAATGATGCTGTTAGTCCTGTCTAATAACATGTAACCTGGCCTGTTTCCAGGTGTCTGCTGTCCCAACAGTAATCGCCATGCGGGGAGGAGACGTCGTCGACCACTTTGTGGGAATCAAAGATGATGATGAGCTGGACTCATTTGTCAGCAAGATCATTGGACAATAAAACCAGCTGTCCCCGCCCCACCATGCACTACCGTCATGGTGCTGTTTTTGTATGATTTTGGCGCGGTCGCCAGCCCGTAGCCCCGTTGTGAGTCCGTTTAGCAACAGATAAACAAAACCATGCTGCAGTCCCAGCTGGCAAACTCTCAAATTGCTCACACCCATCCCAAGACACACTGCTTCAGCTTTGCATCAGTGTTTCTTTCTTCCCTGTCTCCCTTTGTTTCTTTTGTCTAGTGATGGGTGTGTGCCTTCATCAATCTTTTTTTAGGCACCACAATGGTTTAATTTCTCTTTTATGACACGACAGATCCACGACTCTGTTCTTACTACTAGAGCAGCAGAGCCGGTGTGTAACAGTTTGCTGTAAAAGTCTGTAGAATGGTGAAGACATTGCTGTAATGCACTTATGCTGTATAAACATGAGGGATGAACATATATAGTGTTAGTGGTGGAGAGGATTTAACTTAAAGCCTGACCATACTGAATGAGGTTTGTGACAGTGTTACCTGTAGTTCCTGCTTTTGCCCAGACGAGGGTGGCGTTTCTCCAACATCGCAGAGCCACACATGGTCATTTTACACCATTTATGCCTAACAATAATGTGAGAGAGGAAGAAGACGAGCGTGTGTGTGTGCGTCTCTGTGTGCTTCTGTGTGTATGTGTCTGTGCGTTTGTCTCTGGGTCCTGACTGTGAAAATTAAATCGAGCGGGAATTGCAAATATGAGTTTGATTTAGTTTTATTACTGAAATGAACTCAGTGTACCAGAAACATGACCAAGTTAAGTAATAAAGGAGTCAAAAGATGCTCTGTGTTTTTAATTGTGTTTTTGTCTGTGGTGGAAGAGAAGACATGGGTCAAAGCTTTATTGTGTCTAATGAAGCTGATGCAATGTATAAGATATGTACTTTCCCTGCTTTGGTGGTTTTGACGACACTGGGTGGATGCAGAAGTGGTGTGACGATGGAGAGGCTGTGGGAGTTTAAGGGGAGGAAGTGGAGTTCTGAGGGCTACTAAGGTTCTCACCAGGCAAATGAACAGGAGGTTTTCACTGAGCATAAAACAAAATCTGAGTGTTGAACTTGAAGTAGCTCTCAGTTATCCTCCCACATGTCCATCTCTCTGTCTTCTGCCTGAACATGTAGGTGTTACTCATGCCGTCACAACCTTCTCATCAGCGTTAACTGAGACGCCTACGTGCCACCCTCCACTTATTGCGGCCCTTGAAATTACCTCCCCTCTGTCATCCCCCCCTCTCCCCGAATCAGCCCCATCTGCCTTCCTCCTCTGTAATCACGATTTTACACTCCCTTCGAGTTTTGCACCTGACCAAACTTCCTCTACTGAACCACCTTTCTCTCCGTGCGAACATTCACCTCAATTAGAAGAACTCTGGCCCGCAGAGCACATGGATGACCGCTCTGTTCAACCTCTCATTTTCAGTTTCACCAGTCTAAAGATGCCTGTGATTCCAGCCTGTGAACAGCGTAAACATAATGCCAACGTAGGCCTCTGATCCCTCCGGACTTTTCTACTTCCTGACCTTTAGCACTGTCCACTTGTTTTGGAGGTTGCTATGGGTCCCAAATGTAAAAGCAAAAGTAATAAATTGATATTTTATTACTGGCCATAGTAACTAATTAACACTGAAGTTTTATTTGCACAGCCTTTAAACAAGGAAATGTTTAGCATTTTAGATAAGATCGATATGATAAACTTCTGCATCATTTTACCTGTTTTATTAAGACATGCTGGTACACACACACTTCCTGACTCTTTGCTACAGAGAATGTGTATGCGTGTGTCGGGGAGGTTGGATTATTGCATTTCTGTGTCATTGCCCGCGAGAAACACTCATGTAAATGAGGTCAAATGAGGCTGACGGAGACAGCAGAGCACCTGCATTCTGAAAGTCCCTCCAGTCATCATATCGTCATCCCCCTCTTCTTCTCTCACAACTTCACTTCAACAGAAAAACATTCCCACCCCTGCCTGCCTGCCCATCCTGGCATGTCATTACAGAGCCCGCAGCTGACAGAGTTGTGGCGAGGGCCTCCAGACTGCTCATTAAGTGCACATCATTTGACATGTTCCATCTGCACTTTTAGCAGTCCTGGCTCAGATTAGATCATCGCAGATGAAGCCCGGGGATGTATTCATGCAGAGCCGCGCAGTAGCAACCAGAGGCAGAGACCCAGTGCTTTTTAAACGGGGGAGGGAATTCCACAGGCATTGCATAAGCAGGTGTGAGCGAAGCAAGTGATCCAGATGTACAAACACAATTATTGTGAGCTGGATGAAAGGCATTCCTGCATAGTTCTGAGATGTCTGGCACTGCGTGACAGCACCTTTTGTTAATGATCTGCCATTTGAACAGCTTTCTGCCTGTTATCTCTGCCCCTAAATTATAAGATATTGGTCTTTAGGCCTCATGAATCAATCTGCCTCCTCCTTCACATACAGAGACAAAGAAGACACAAAAAAGACACCCCCCCACCCCCCCGTGTTGCCTGCTCATCCTTTTTGTCTGCCCTCAGACAGATGAAAGAGGTGACTGAATAGATGACGACAAGCTCCAAAGGTTCAAGAGCAGCACGTAACCCTACACCTCTTCCGCCAAAAACAATAGACCACACCTCCATCCTGGCTCCCGCTGTCTCTCTCTCTTACTCAACCACTCTTGTGACCATATAAGGCAAAAAAAGACAGGGGAAGCCAGCGGCTGCTGCTGAACAAAACGGGCTGAGAGGCAGAGTTGCAGATTTCTTCTAGTGACTCGACTCTGTCCCAAGTTACCCGCCTGTCTCAGAGCCTGGAACTGTTAATGTTTGCTGTGTGTTTGTTTGAAATAAAAAACCTGTCACTGGTCCAAATGCTTTTGCTGTGTGTGTGTGTGTGTGTGTGTGTGTGTGTGTGTGTGTGTGTGTGTGTGTGTGTGTGTGTGTGTGTGTG
>JBAJHX010000039.1:17301245-17313557 GCA_037176925.1 Amniataba percoides | reverse complement strand
ACCGAGCCCTACACGACCAAACACCCCCCTTCCCCCCACCACGCTCTTCCGCTCTCTTCTTTGTGTTGTTGTGTGTGTGTGTGTGTGTGTGTGTGTGTGTGTGTGTGTGTGTGTGTGTGTGTGTGTGTGTGTGTGAGTGAGTTGCATGACTGTGTATTGAAACTTGTGTGTTTGTGTGTGTGTGGGAGAGCGAGCAACTCAGTAACAACACCCAGATCTGGCACGGCCTGAGAGCTTTCTGTGTTTATAGTAAATACATAGCTGTATTTATATTTGAAACACATGCTGCCCTCCACCTTGTTAGGTTCCCATTCTGTTCCAGACAAATACCAGCTTGGGACGGACAAAGCCACCACTGTCGCTGTTCCTATCATTCCATCCATGTTCCCATGCAACTTACACACGGCTTACGATACCACGCTGACCTGGCGAGGTGTCGTCTCATGAGCACGGGCGACAAAAAAGAGCAGAGGGACACTTGAACAAAAGAGGGAAAGCTCTGCGTATCTTCCCTTTACTCCACATTCCTGAGTTTTGTGAGTCAACATGGGTCTTATCACTCCTTCCTGTGTGCTAATTACTAAGGAAAGGAGGAGGACGGGGGCGTTGGGAGCAGAGGCTAAAGGACAGGGAGCAGAATAAATAACCTGCCATTCTACCATAACCTCGTTACTGCATTATCTTAAAAGCTGGAGGTGGTCTTAATTATTCTCTGCGGCTCTGTCCTTTGAGACACACACAAACAAACGCTTTGCTTTGTAATGTCAAGAGTCTGCCTGAACTGAAGTATGTTGCGTAAAGGGACTTAGCAGGTTTGTGGGGGGTTGTACATGACTGGGAAATGATGTTGAGCACAACAATAGGCTTGGCCGCTGGAATAAGTGTGTTTACACGGGGCTCACATTCAGGCATGTGTCGTGCATTTTCTCTGGGTGTGTGTCAGGTAAAGGGATGTGGGTCAGACGGGAGCATTAAACAGCCTATTTAGTCTCGAAATCTGACACAGATCCGGCCCGCTGGATGTATAGTATGTGTGTGTGGTATATGTGTGTCACACACATGCACACACACATTCTCACCAAGACACATACCCGCACACATGAATACACACGTAATTACACAGCAGGAGCTGGTCAGCGACTTAACATGGCACCCTTTTAACACACCATCGCTGAATGGGTCCCTTTCTTTCTGGTTGGATGATATAATGGCTTTACACACCCTGAACTGCAGACACACCCTGCTGCTATTACAACCAAGCAAAAGGGAAAAGAGAGAGCAAGAGAGAGAGAGAGAGAGAGAGAGAGAGAGAGAGAGAGAGAGAGAGACTAGGTCACAGTGAACAGGAGAGCGGGAGGGAGGGAGATAGTGAGGTCAGAAGTGTCCATATTTGGTAATTCATGCCTGCGTTTTAATCCCACATTTCTTTCTGTGTCTGGTTCTGTTTGTTTTGTGTCTTGTGCCACTATTAAAAATCATCTACTTCCCCCCCCAGTTTTGTATTAAATGTGAGCTTTGAAATGAACTTGGAATTAGATTGTGTTTATTTTAGTATTTTCCTCTGCTCCCACTCATTCCCCTACTCCAGGCTGCCCGTCTCCTCACTCAGCATCTGGTCCCGCTCAAGTGACGGTTGTGACCTTTGACCTCCCCCGCTGAAATTTCAGATATTTCCCATCCATCCCAGGAGCGAGAGTGTGAGATGTATTGAATTTTCCAGTCAGTCGTGCTGGAGGTTCAATGTTTTGCTGTGCATACATGTGATGCCCGGCTGCTAAACGTATAGGAAAACACAGAGACACATTCCTTTCATAATGACACATGGAAGACGTAAATCACACGCTGGACAGAAAATGTGATTTTCCTGTGTTTGTCTGTGGATTCCTGCCATACCTGAAGCCCCGCTATGACAGGGCTTCTTGCGGTAAATCGGCTTAAGAGTTGCCTTTGTGCGGTGCGCTGAATGTGTGTGTGATGGCGTCAATATTTGCATCAGGTCTTGTTAAAGGGCCCCCAGAGCAGCCTCATCTGTTTTGTATCGCTTATCTGGCATCACCCTCCATGTGCAGAAGGGAAGACAAAACATAAAAGGGTCAAGATTTATCTCATCAGATTAGAATTACCTCGACACCTTCGCTAAATCTTTGGTTTCAGAGTTACCCCTGCAGCCTCTGAGATAATAACTCATAATAAGTCTTCACCAACACCAACCCTCATGTTTCAGATATGCTTATTTTAATTGATTTTAAACTCAATGTTATTTAACACTGTCAAGTATACACAAGAGGATAATATTTTTTCTTACAATTTTAACTTAGTGCTGGCTTGGTTTTCTCTTCTCACTCTCTTCCTGGTGTTACAGCTGATTCAATAAGTGGATATTTATTTTTCCAGCCAAATCATAAATCACATACTTTTCTAATTTATTGAGCCACTCTACAACCTTTCTCTGTACCTGCTAAAAACATGCACCCCTGGTTGGAAATCGCTGTTCCAAATTATCCTCAAATCTCTGATGAAAAGCTGCTGATTTTCCTATCTATGTTTCGCACCAAGTGACTGAAAAATATTTATTTTCCATTGCTAATGTCTCCCTGCTGGTTGTGGCATGTGCCCTGGCCCTGTGCCTTCACTTCTACGTAAACTGGGCTTAGATTGCTGAGTCCTGGGAGTGAATATCTGAAATAAACAGGTTCACTTTGTTCTGTTCCATTCTCCTGAGTAGACTTTGGCTGTGGCGCCGCTGCATTTTAACATCCTCACTCATCCCTATTTTGCTCCATTTTCTCGCAGTCCCTTTCCTCTTCCTTTCCAGCGCAACACTCTCTTTTTAGCCCTCATTTTATACATTAAACTTTTGTTTTCCAGATAATTATCGCTTTGCCTTCAGTTTCACCTACATAAACGTCTTCTTTCCACACTCCTTTTTCATCGCTGACTCTCTCCAATGATAAGTCAGGTATTTTTGGGAGGTAAAGAAAACAAATGTCAGGAGTGATCTGAACAAGTGTGTGTCTCCCTGACATTAATCAAATCATCACCTGCAGCGGTTCCCATGTAGCGTGAGCATGCCTGGTCATGAATCTGGGCTTACCTGTTTGAGTGTCGGGAACCTGTGAGAGTAAATCACATAATTGTACTGAACTTCATATCTCGTTAGATCTGTCAATCTCAGAGGTGCACAGGTGCATTTAAATAAATTAAAAAATCAGGTGCACAGGCAGAAGTTTTAACAGCAAAATAATGAAAGTAAAAATAAAATTCCACATGAATGTTGAGTTATCAGTACAGTATATCATATATGTATCTGAGTTTAACCAAATGAAACTGAAACTTTAATGAGTGTTTTAAACTCATTTATCTATGCATTTATGTGTACAATAGATTTTGCAAAAAAAACAAAACAAACAAATATCTATATGGTTTGTTTTAAAAAATCACTCTAATCTAATGTTATCTCTGAGGCAAGCCAGAATAAGTTGTTTATATAAAATTGTTTGTATAATTTTCCCTTGGAGGAAACAGGGGCCACAAGGATCAAATTATTGACCTTGACAGTGGCATGACTGCTGCGTGTTTCAAATAGTTCACCAGTGTGAGGTCCAAAGCCCTGTAGGTCAATACCCACCCTGCTAGATTTTTATCAGCTCCATAGGCCCTGTTCTGCAGCTGACCTCTGACCTGCTTCTGGATGGGAGCCGGCAGCTTACATGGACAAATAAAGTCTGCACTATTAATATCAGACCAATGATATATTTGACATTTATTCCAATACCTCTCCGAGTCAGGTGCACAGTTTAAAATAAATAAGGCTGAAGTCATAAAATACAAAAACTCCTCCTGTGAAAATATTTGATGTAACACAGCACTTTGGTGATATGAGTAGCAGTATATAAAACAGTCCAGGCAGGTCTGTGTGTGCATGGGATTTGTCTGCTGTTTGGCAGCCTTGCAGCAGAAACAGTATCAAACAGTGGGAGTCATCGGTGCTCCTTGTTTTCAGAGCAGACAGTGGTCAGACCAGACTCTGTTGACACATGAAGGAGACCCTGGATGATGCAGTCCATCCTGAGAGTGACTGGTACTTATATGGTCATAAAAATCCTTAGTATGCACATACCTTTCTCATTAAACACAGCTTTATCTGTCCCCCCTCCTCTCTCCCCCCTTCTATTTTCAAGTTCAGCTATTTTCCCCTTACGCCCCGCCCAGCCACCGTCACCTCTCCAACGCGATTGGTCCACCGGCCTGTGCATCATCCAAATCCGGACTCTGATTGGCTGGTGCGGGCGGCGCAGGCGGTGCCGGGAGCCCGCCTCGTCCTGGACCGCACCCCGGCCCCTGCTGGCTGAGCGCTGGGTGAAAATTACGCGAGCCAGTGAGCAGCCAGCGGAGGAGGGAGGGCACAAGGAGGAGAGAGAGAGAGAGAGAGAAAAGATAGAAAGAGTGAGTGCGGCAGAGAAAGAGAGGGAGGAAGCTGTAGTTTAGCCTGAACTCTGTTGTCGACTGGAGAAGAAGTTTGACTCGCGGCGACGCTGACTGAGCCACCCGGTTGTTGTTAGCCCCCCCACCTGAAAGGCAACCTTAAAGCAGGTAAGGTAATTTTTTCATCATTGCTTTTCGTCCGCCATGCTCTCTCCCTCCCTCTTTTCTCTCCCTGCTCTTTTCATAACTCATTCAATCTCCGCTCCGGCAAGTGCGGTGAACCAGGAAGCTGAAACTTTGAATTAGCTCTTTCGGTGGAGACTCGCTTACACCGACTTCTCTCCAACTTCACCGCCCCGGAGCACAATTATTGTTGCCCGTCAACTCCTGGACGTGTTCACGGGTGTTTAGCGTGAGGGAGGAGGGGGGGGTGAAGTGCAGGCTCGGCGGGCCGCACCGGGCAGAGGCAGGAAGTGATCCGCGTGAATGAGCTGCAGCAGAGGCCGGTGAGGAGGGAGGGCTGGGCGGGCCGGGGGGGCTCAGGGTTCAAGCACACCGGGCCCGGGGAGTGTGTGATTAACCGGCGGGGGCGGGGGGGTTCGGTTGAAGTTTTTGGGTGTGTGCGTGCGGACGCAGACGCCCTGTGTGTGTGTGGCCGGTAACGGTGTCTGTCTGGCGGCATGACGTCAGCGTGTGACCGGGCGCGCAGCCTGTCTGTACGCTGCGGCTGCACCGGGGGCCTCCGCGGGCTGCTCAAGGGCCCCCGAGACAGATTTCACCGTGAACCATTTAGTTCACTAGAGGCCACATGGTGGATGATCGAGATGGAGCTAAATCTAACGTGAAAATCTGAATGAATCATCATGTTTCTGTGATTTAAAAAAATAAAATTAAATTAATGACACATAATATGAACACATTAACATAAAATTATGCATCGTCTATTGATTTTTATAAAGGTTCAGGGTTTTTAACCATGAACTCTCTTGAGATACACCATCTGTTTTCAAAGAGAGATCTGGCCAAAAATTATCTAATCTACATCTGATGATTATTGATTATATATTAATGTGCCAGTTATTTTCTCGTTTGGTCTATAAAACATTAGAAAACTGTGGTAAATGCCCATCACAATATGTGGTGACCTTACCAAATTTCTTGCTTTCTCCAACCAGTAGCCACATCCCAAAATATTCAGTTTTTCATTATGCAAGACCAAGAAAAGCAGCAAACTTTCATGTTTGAGAACATATAGAAACACAATTTTCTGCTGGGAAAATAACTTCAACAATTAGCACATTATTGAAATATTTGTTGATTACTTTTGTCAATTCTCGGTTTTTCGAGTCATTGTTGCAGCTCTACATGCCTGAAATGTACAGAATTCAAATAAAGCACAATGTAGGAGCTCCAATAAAATGGAGACTTGTGATGTTTTAAATATTCTCATTGTTCACCTTTTTGGATGTGGCATTGCATGACTCATGTGACGGCAGTGTCTGCAAATGAGGTTTGTAAGCTCAGGACAGAGCAGGAAAAAGCATTTTACGGAGGTGGTTATGCTTTGATCGTTATTATCAATTAGTCAGAGTGATTCCTGAAATACACAGGAACGCCAGCTGAAAATAACCAGGTTTGTCCCCTAATTACAGTGTGGTCCACTGTAATGAACATCAGCAAGGCAACATGAGTTTTTCATTGCGCTTTTTGGAATATATCAGTATCAAGCCAAGTTCAGACTATTTTATTTATGCTGCCCACAGTCACAAATCAGAGCACCCTTAAATCTTGTGCCCTTTATTCAGATTACGAAAGATCACGCCCCACCCTTTTTCCAGGAAGGACACAAATTCATGCTGTATGTACAGAGTGGATCAAAATATGAAGAAACACAGAAACACACAGAAAACTCAGGAAACTAAGTTTAACTTCTTTATCATGATACAAAAGCACATGTCACATCAACATGCCTGACATTTTCACCACCACAGGCCAAACTCAGACAGAGGTTTTTGCAATCTCAGACTTTCCTTCGATCTGAAGGGCGTCACATTGTCATCGGGCCTTACTAAGCCGTGTCTTTGTGCACCTACCTAAGTGTTGTGCTCTGTCAGTGCAATTTGTGTTTGCTCTGTTAAATGGCACATCATTGTGTTTGCACTCTGGGAAGCAAACAGACTCCGGTATGCTTGCACGCCCTGCTCATTTTCAGTACAAGTTGCATGGCTGACTATTTGCCAAAAAAAATTAATGAACTCAAATCTTGAGTCAAACTGGTCACTGAAGCCCTCCCAAATCTGACGCTCCCTCAGCCAAAACCTCTTATTGAACAAAGTGTTAGTGGCCTCAGAGAGTTGGAGCAGCACCTCTTTGCTCTCATTTGGAGTAATCAGAACCTTTCAGCTGATGTTTTCTGCCAAAAAGCTGTTAAAGCACTATGTTAGCTTACCTCATGAATAACTTTTTATATACAAGCATAGAAATGTTTTTACAAATGAAGCATGCTGAAATAGTAATTATAGTAGTTGGAAAGCACAGATGTATGTTTTTATAGTTATATGTAGCATGGTGTTGTTCTCTGGATAATCCACCTCATTCCTCGAAGAGTCCTCGTCATCCACTGTGGTGCTTGAGAAACGTACATCAGCAATCTTCGCCTTAAAAGGGGCAAATGTGGTGACACGTGGTATGTCATGTCCTGTTGTTGCATCTGAGTCATAAATTAAGATCTGGCATTGTGAAATAGCTTCTCTGGAGGCCAGTTCTTCACACTTATTGCCAGTTTCAGTGCTGTTATGCGGCCCCCCGCAGAGATTGTTACATTCCATTATTTGTGTGTCAGCACTGTCCACGCTCGTGGCCGACCCCCCCCGGGAGAGTTATGTCCTGTAGGCAGGACAAAAATCACACACAGACGTCTTAAAATGCGTGCAGGGAGCTGGTTCTGCATGGCTGTTCAATCTTCTCAAAATGATACCGTCTGAGTGAACATGCCTGTGGATGTTTAGATTTCACTGAAGGACGGCCGTCCTGGCTGAGCCAGATGTCTCACAGGCCCCTCTCTTTTTATTGCAAACAGGGAGGGCAGTGTGACAAAGTTTGGCACACTGCAACCTGCAGTTGTCTTAAAGTCTTGTGGTTGTTTTTAATAAATGTGAGGTGTTTCTAATCTTTTATCTGTTGTTTGTGAGTCCCATTTTCATGGGCTCACATATCCATCAAACTCAGCTCGTCAGGCCAAGAGAAGAGAGAAGCAAGAAAACACAGGTGGGAACAGCTATTAAAAAAAATTGCATGGCATTTTATTGAAAAGAAATAGATTAATCTAAATCTGAGCCAAACCCTTCTCCAGTGATTATACGTCTGTGGTAATGTATCTAAAGAGTTGACAAGGAACGTGTCATTTCCTTCTGAGTATGCTGTTCATGCATTTCCTTGCAGTGCTCTGTGCTAGTAACAAAGGTCGCCGATGATTGGTAAGGCAGTAAAGCCTCATGCCATTTCCTACGCAGTCAGCTGAGATTCATTCATGCAGGCAAAACGATCCCATCAGAGCAGAGACTGTTAAGATTCTCCATTAACCGTAGCAGAGCTGATTGTGCCATTTCTCAGTATGTAATTCTAGTGTTACTCGTAGCTAGCAGCACGGGGTGAAATTCAATGTGTATCCTGAAATAGACATAATATGTTTGTTTGTTTTGTTTTTTTCATCTAAATAAACTTGTGATGCAGACAGTATCATACACAGCTGTTTGTATGTTGTACCATATATCACTAATGGTGGCCTTTAATTCAGCTCTTCCATATTTTTTCTCGAGTGTCTCGTCTATTTTTGTTCTGCCCAAACATATTTCTTCTGGTTGACGTGAACAGCATAATTAAGTTTCCTCGGTCAGAATAGTTTAACTGACTGACTGCGCTCACAGATATATCTGCAACAGTGTCTGCTGCTGTGGGTTTCCTATTTCCTTCCACAGCTCCTCCTTTTTTCTTTCTTACATTTCCTCGTTTTGCCAGTCTGCTCATCGGACCTTTCTCGGTGATCTCTGTTCCCTGTCTGTGTTTTCCCTCTCCTGCCTCTTTTCCTCTGCTTTGTGTTTTTTGCCACCACCCTGTTCTTTCCTCATCCTCCTGCTCGCAGCGTGCACCTGTAAAGTTTCAATAGAGCCAAACAATACCAGGAAGTGGTTGTGCTCGGAGTCGGACTAAATGCAGAAAAGACTTTGAGATGTCTGGTCTCGGTGGTTCGACATTGACCGTGCCTCCTGTGATGATTTCTCCTTGCTCAGTAGACACCGGCTGCTTTCAGTTTGGAAGCATAAATGATGACGTTCAATCAGAGATGATTGACCTACAGTCCTGCCTGCTCTGGAGTGCCAGTTTAATGATTAGGTGCAGGGCTTGCTTTATTTCAACACAACTTCCTTGTTGACGAAGGAAGATTATTATAACTGGGACACTTTATAGTGATGTTCTTAATACTTGCTGACTCATTACTGTAAATATAGGTTGTGCAATGTGAGGTAAAGCCATGCATTTGGAGTCCCCACATAATAACCTTAAAACAGAGAAGAGGTCTCTCCGGTGTGGTAAAGCAGCCAAATACTGCACATAGACACAGAAAATAGACTTTGGCCGTGTGTTTGTGTGTGTGAGCTGCACACCTGGCGTGTGACCACACAGAGAAGTGGTTAATACTTCAGCGATTGTGCAACACATTCAGGACCGAAACTTTCTACTGACTTTGGCACTATCTTGAAACATGCTGTGTAATGGGCCTACCTTCTGTCTCCCCATTGGATGGTTTATTCCCATGTCTGTCCAAATTGTGTCGCGCACCAGATGTCCGGCTCGTCAAACTAGCATGTGGCTCCCTGAGGTCTGTGAAGACATTGTTTTATGGGATTATCATTGAAACAAGATAACCTCATATTCTCTGTTAGTGACTCAGAGGGAGTGTCGTAGGTAGAGATAAGAGGTGATATAGCTCGAAAGAGCCACAGGGTAATCCAAAAAGGTGGAGTTGAGCATAGAGGCTACTGACGGGGTGGACAGTATGAGAACATAGAAGCTAAGTGGTAATATTTTCTTCACTAGGTCTGTCTGAAATAATATCCCTGGTTGTGCCAGTGCAGCATACCACAGAAAGACGTGCTTCTGACAAACTGAAACGTGTATCTTAACTCCCCTCTGCATTCTTTCGCTGGCTGTTTTAAAAGGTTATGTAACCACCCATCTATTTATCTAATGGTCAATACTGTCGGAGTGGCAAACTGGTGCAGTGCAGTACCTGCTCTCTTTGGTCAAATAACCAGTCAATTGTGCGTTTAATGATGTAATCAGATCACTGTTTGAATGATAGATGTGGAATTTGCTCTATTACCCTGAAAACACTGGTATCACACCAACACCCTGTTTCCAACTATCTGTCCTCTGTCATTTAACTAAAGTGTCCAATAACTCCACTGTTTGACTCTCATTGGACAGATAAAAGGAACTAACAGATAGTTGAAACACCCCTTGCTAAAGTGAAAATTGGTTGAAACATTCAGCTTCTGCCATGTCAGGTTGTAGCAGTACAAATATTCATTAGTATCAAAGATTATTGTGATGCCTGTAAGGTCTACTGTTATATCATCAGTAGTTGAATGATAATATCTTGTTCAAGTGAACTCATTTGGCCCTGCTGGTGTTGATGGTGGTGTTCATCTGTGTGGGAACATGAGACAGTAAAGGTCAGGGACCACAGGTGTAGGTGGTCTGCAGAGGGCTTCAGTAAAGACCTCGTTGGGGCCTCTGTTTGTAAATGGTAGATGGCACTGGCCGGCTTGCCGCTGAAAGTGAAATCGGATCCTGCCTGGAGCAGGAATGTGAAAAGTAATGTGGAAAGTGATGTAGATCTGTCATGCAGTGCGGTTATTTTCCAGCAAGGGCTTAATTTACTTCTTGGTCCACAGAACCGCTCAGCATGCGCTCAAGGAAACGCCACCTTCCCTCCTCCTTGAAAGGCTCGCACACAACAAGTTCCACAAATGGCAAAATAGTTTTCTCAGTTTGTCATTTCCTCTTTTCCTCCCCTCTCTTCTCCTTGCCCCACCCTTCCCACTTTCAGAGAAGGAGGGCGAAGGGGAGAGTGGAGGCCGTCGTGCGAGGTCATAAGGAGTTTTGGCTGTCTTTGTTCTCTTTCCAGCCCGTCAGGCACCCGCTCTCACCTTCATGAGACCCGCAGTCAGTAGATCATTAAACTTTAAAAGGGGATGAGAGTGGTCAGACACAAGAGGCGCTGACACCAGAAATAGACAGCGGAGAGTATTTGTTGGAAAGGGTAATATAAACAGCTGAAGTCAAACAGACAAGGGTGAAAACGGCACAAAACAACATCCACAGCCTGAGGGGGACAGCCGGGGACGAGCAGATTTGGCCGGGATGCTGTGATGGGAAGCAGTTGGTGGGACTACAGCGTTATTGACTCTGCTTTCGTTCTATTAATATTCCTGTCAATGTGGTCAACACAGTACAGCCGGTTTCCAGGTTTCCCTTTAGTTGGAGCAGGAGGGGTTTGACTGTACGTGGCCCCGCTGTGGCAGAGGTTGTCACGACTCCTGGTTTTTACTGTAACTCAGGGAGAGGCAGTGAGGTGGAAAGGAATGAGAGGGAGTCTGACTGACTGACGGACGGATGGCCTCAGTTTTATAAAGACTGAGGTTGACCTGCTTTCAAAACGGGACAACCGAAACTGAAAAGGACGCTCTGTTGCTCTTTCCTCCCCTCTCCTCGTTTTCCTCAGCGTCCCTCTCAAAGTCCTGGCCACTGCGTTACTTCCTCTTTAGAACCACATTCTGGTCTCTATGATGAGGCCGGTTTTCTAAAACTGGCCTTCCTTGAGTTATTTGTTTTATGGCTCCTCTTCCTCTTTCATGCATTGACAGGATACTGCTGTTTTCATTTAAGCATTTTTAGATTAGAATCCTTTTTAATGGTTTCTCTGCCAGGTTTCACGGAGTCCTGGGATATTTTGCCAAGGGTTGGTTTTTGAGGAAACCGTGTGTTGTACCTACTGCGATCTATCCAATTAATGAGTGATCCTCGTTATGAATATCGAGACCAGCTAATCTCGTCGTAAAAGAGTCTCAGTGAAACAGATAGTGACTGATTTCACAGCCAAGCAGTGTTGGAAAGTGACAAAGAAACGGGGAAAACCTTGATTCTTACAGGATTATGGAGTACTTGGCAGGGAGGCAGCAGGGATGTAAGCCAAGTTGAGGGTGGGGGGGCACGTTATGAGCATAAACACACTCTGTTTTATCTCAAAGTCAAGTCAACATCCATTTCTCACATTATCTGTCAGCCTCTGTAAGGAAAAGCTGCAGTCTAACACTGCCTGATGGGAGTTCTTTCTTCCTCTTTCCTCATCTTTCCACTTTCTATATAGAACAGCTCTTATCAAACTGGAATAGCTGTCAGAGTAATATTTAGTCCTCGTGCCACTCTCTGGAGACGTAGTTTGAAGTGTGTCACCGAGTTATCTGTGGCAAGCATGTGAGTCGGATTGAGGGAGACATCAACAGACTCAACTATGTCCAAATTAGAGCTGAAATGCTTGGTTGATCGTCAGAAAATTGACGGGCAGCTATTTTCAAACAAAAACACCAAATATTTTCCAATTTTCAACTTCTAAATTGAGTTTTAGTTGATGAAAATGAAATATATATTTCGTTTGTAGCCTGTATGTCAGACAAAAAAATGAATCACCTTGAAGGGTTTTTTTTTTTTTTTTTTTTTTTTTTTTTTTTTTTTTTTTTTTTTTTTTTTTTTTTTTCCGGTCTCTCTTCACCTCCCCCTTTGACAACACGCGAGGCGTTGCTGTCCTGTTAAATCGTCGCTCAC
>JBAJHX010000039.1:17265113-17301145 GCA_037176925.1 Amniataba percoides | reverse complement strand
GGGTGGAGGGAGGGGAGACGGGGGGGGGGTGTGTGGGGGGGGGGGGGGACGAGACAGCAGGGGTGGTCTGGTGTTGTTTTTTTTTTTTTTTTTTTTTTTTTTTTTTTTTTTTTTTTTTTTTTTTTATATATTTCATCTACAAAATGATCAGCAGATTCATTGATAAAAATATGTTAGTTGCAGTCCTGGTGAAGTGTCAGTAACTCAAATAAATATGATCAGGTTAGCTCTGTATTGCAGCATGTTTCCAATACTGTTTGCATGGGGGCCAATATTTCCCTTTACCTCAAGTATACTGGTGAAATATATCAAGCTAAAACGACTCCAGTGCTCCGGGTGTGTTCAGCCTGTTCTGTTTCACTTCTTGTTTTTGCCAAACAACAAAGCTACAGGGATTATAATCAGTTATGGCTCGTAGTCAACCCTGCACGGGGGCCAACTGATCCAGAAGAGTGAGTAATGGTCGAGTGGATTTTAAAGGAGCATGGGAACGTAACCAGACTGATATAAAGGGACCAATATGGATCCGTGCGGCTCTGGGTATGCTGCCACAGTGAGGTGATCTCCCCCGAGTGATGAAACCTCTGGAGGAACACATGACCTGCTGATGTGAAGGCATAAGGGGAGGGTAAAAAACAGGAAGGAAAGCTGGAGAATAGGTCTAAAAGAAATGTAAGGGGGGAGGCATGGAGGATAGAGAACAGAAATTTGTGGAATGCCTTCGCTTGCTGTCTCTCCCTGATAAAGGGTTAGTATGGGAGGAATGCGACCCTGAAAAGACTGGATAAACAGAAGCGAGGGGGGGGGCTCTGGAGAGGGAGAGGAGGGTGACTGAAGGCAGAGGAAGGGAGTGTGAAGCCAGCTGAGAGGTATAACTGGACTAATTTGCCCCACGCTCTGTTACAGGATGGGGTCGGCATATGAGATGAGTTTGGAGGCGGGTTGACCTGTGATGGACGTCGGCTGTAGCGCAGTCTGACAGAGCGCTGATGGGGGACAGAGGGAGGCAGAGGTCATGAGAAGAAAAGCTCTCCGTCTGCTCTCTTTCTCACAGATCAGGGTTAATGTGCCGGAACAGACAGGGCCGACATAACCCCGTTAAAAGCAGCAACCTCTACTTTTCTCTTCCTTCTAAAGACTCCCAGGGGACTGTCACCTTCAGTACAGCTGAGGAATGCTGCGTACTTGGTTTGCATTTTGTCAAGAGAGCATAGAGTCAGTGGAGTTTAGCAGTGATTTTGTTAACGGTCGTTAGGAGTAGGGAATACTAATTAATCAACTAGGCCTCTATATTGGCCAATATTAACTTTTAGTAGTAATTTGTTGTAGTCTAAATGACGGTGAAAACTAGAAAGAAAAATGAAGAAAATTCTAAAATTCTTCTAACTAAGGGAGATCATTTGGAAACAATGCCATTACTACATAGTTTGTTCACAAGAAAATGCTGATAGTTTGCTCTGTCAACTGTAAGAATCCAGCTTGATGTGTATCTTGGTCACAGTTCAAAGAAACATCATAATAGGCCTTTTAAATTTTAGTTTCATTTGGGTTATTGTCTGAAGTTATAAAGAAGAAAGTAAAGTAACTTTTAAAACACGAAGTCCTCATATAAAGGAATTCTTGAGACTGTTTTGAGGTATGAAGTTACATCCGAGTTGATCGACTGTAAAAATGACATTGAAAACAAATATTCTCTGCAGTGTACAAGTGGTCTTGTGTAATGTTGAGCATGAGAATTTAGTACCAGAGCCTCATCCCACTGGAGGACACTGCACTGCCAAATTACCCTCATGGACATATTAAGCAATTCTAGCTAATACATCATTGCAGGCATGATGATAATTGTAAGACTGGACTGAACCCAGCCTCTGCTGTGATTTTCCTAGTGTTTGCATATGAGCAGCAAAGCATATGCAAACGAGGCTCCACAGAGCAGCTCTCAGTTTTCTCTGTTGGGAGGAGGGACTGTTAAAGGAAGCTAACGACCCCAACGGTGTCAGGAAAACTGTGTCATGCTCCTGCTGAGTTGGAAGGATAATTGAGACGGTAAAGTCTGGGGCCCACGATGTCAACGAAAGCACATCATGTTCAGTTAATTGCCCGGAGTCTCTCTGCCGGGCGTGTTGGTTCAAGCACACAGTTGTACCTCTTTCTGGATACTGGTAATACTGGTCCAGTCACTTTCTATATGGGTCACACCGCAGCACTCCTTGTCAACAAGCTGTTATGTGTGATCTTTCAGAGACGTATTAAAGCAAGAAGAACTTGTGCACTTGTGAGTTTTTCGTCTGTATATCCACTCAGCCTATTGTTTACATTTGGCCATCATTTTGGTCACTTTTGATGCAGCACGTCTGTGCAGTGCATTTAACATCAACTTTCACTGCTAATTGTTTTGGAAAGCTTTGTTGTGTTTTGTGTTCCAACTCAATCTGCCTGTTGCACCAAGAGCCAAATTTGTTAAAGCCAGTCCTCTGTGTGCTGTGTAGAAGCTTCTTGGTAAGTTTGCAGAAGATGTTGTCAGAGACTGCAGTGTCAGTGTGACCATAAGAACCTCACTCCAGTGTTTGTCCCTGGCACTGTAGTTTCTGATGACCCTGGACTATTTGGTCTATTATGTGCTGTGCAGACTGTAGAGCCCCTTGAGACAGATCGTGGTTTGTGATAGAGGGTTATATAAATAAAATGGACTTGACTTGAATATTTGAGGTAGAGATTGCAGTGCTGATCGTCACTGGTCACTGGTTAAACACAGACGATCACTGCTTCTCATTTATTCTGGCTTGTGTCAAGCTTGTGACCTTCAAATGTTATTAACAATCAAATGAATGTATACACCTGATATCAAAGTATAAAAAGGTAAATAAAAAGTAATTGTCGGTTACCAAGAGAAGCAAAACATTCAATTTTAGCGTTTTAATGCATGTCTGTACTTTTATCAGAAAACTAACCAAGAAACATTGACCACATGAGGCCTACTTTGTGATTTACTGTTTCTAGCGTTCTCAAACAATGCAATGACTCTGTGCTCAGACAAAACCTGCTTTTTACTCTTTATCTCTGATCATTTATCTTTAAGGTTTCTCTGAAGCAGAAAAAACGCAAACAGGAATGTACAAAAGCGACTTGTGTTTCCTAATTTAGTTACTGGGTTTAGTCCCTGGAACTATTTGTCTGATAAGGACAAGGTTTGTGGTATCACTCCAGAATCACCCACAGTCCACTCCCCTCCACCCCCCCTGAACACAGCCACCCTCACAAACCAGGAGGACCAACAACAAAGACAAGCTCCCTCACTGGCTTGCCACCAGCAAACAAGCTGGAGGTTTGATTAACTATTCACAGCAGTCGGTGAAAAAGTTACGGCCTTATTTGACACGGTTTTGTTTTATGTCGACCTAACCTAGCTCGAGCAGACTTTTCCTGACCTTTGGATTCCTTAGAGGTCACTCGTGAAGATGAAAGGATAGCAAAGCTGCTTCTTCCTTTTTTTTTTCAAGGCAACATCCCTTCCTTTTGACTGTCAGATGTTAAAATGATGATCAGAAGTATTCTATTTTTGTGGTTTAGCATCAGAGTTTCTGACCTGTCAGTGATTTCCAATTTTATTTTTTCCAGCACTAACTACAATCTTTTTCTCTCTCTGAAACAGCCACCATGTCAGGTGCAGACAAGTTCCTGTACGTGGACCGCAATATGGTCAACAACCCTCTGGCGCAGGCTGACTGGGCCACCAAGAAGCTGGTATGGGTGCCGTCGGAGCGCCTTGGCTTCGAGGCCGGCTCTGTGAAGGAGGAGCGCGGCGATGAGTGTGTGGTGGAGCTGGCAGACTCTGGGAAGAAGATCAAAGTGAACAAGGACGACATCCAGAAGATGAACCCGCCGAAGTTCAGCAAGGTGGAGGACATGGCCGAGCTCACCTGCCTGAACGAGGCCTCCGTGCTGCACAACCTGAAGGAGAGATACTACTCTGGCCTCATATACGTGAGTGTCAAGCCTTCATTGATGCAAATTATCAGAAAACATTGATTCATATATTGTACCTCACTTAAATTAGTCAACATTTTTAAATGTTATGTTTATTTTGACCCTGTGAGCTCAGGATAAAGTGGGTTAGAAAATGGATACATGGATGCTTATTTTGTGTTCTTAAAAATAAAACACAGCTACGTGCGATATTACACATTTCCCTCAGCATTGTTCTTAATGCGCTTGTCCACCAAATAGTCATCAGGCTAACTTGGCCCCCAGTACCATGGTTTAAACTATTTTCCTTTGTTATGAAATCTCCACTGGCTTATGGAAAACAATCTGCCACTTCCAGCCTCCAAACCAATTCATCTCCCTGTCTAACCCCCTCATTATCTCATTAAGCCCCACTGTGTAAGACAACTCCATTGTGTTCAAATTGTCACTGCAAAGAAAATGTGCAATCTGTTAACATGTTCATGGTATGCAAACGTTCTTTTCCTGCACTCTCGACCCCCTCTCTCTCGTCCTCCTCCCTCCAGCACTGTTGTTTGCTCTCTCCCCCATCTCTGTGTTTGGAGTTATCTTGTAAACAGGAAGCTGCAGGGAACAATGGGGTCCAGAGTTGGGGAGTGAGGGAGGGGCTTCAGAGTCCAGTCAGGTTTTTTTTCCAGAGATGGACATGGAATGCAAATGGTGTTGTAACAGCTATTACTGCCCCTATAATTAATGTTATTTATCCCCATGTGCTGGGCTGGAAGTGATTTGGTCTGCTTGACTCTGTGGTGTGACCCGGTCATATCAACACAGCCTGGTGTCCCCTCCCTCACAGCCTCCAGAGATCTGGGCTACGGTTGGGTAGAGTTCCTCTTGGCTCTGTAGTCTTTTGATTGAGTGTCTCTCAGTGGAGAGCAAGTGTACAACAGAGGGAGATATGCCCAGTACAGAGATGATGGGAGGGCAGCAAAGGAATGCAGCACATTAGAAAAAAATCTGAAGAATGGTTGGAGGAGAGTCTGTATACAAAGACAAAATTTAGTGTTTTTTATAGAGAAGAATTAAGGAGGGTTTTAACGTTGGCCTCAAAGCAGAAAAGATACAGCGGTGATCTGAGCTATGAATCGGCTAACCTGTCAAGTAGCAGTAGTTTAACAGTGCCAAGGTCAATCATCAGTTTAAACTTGCAGCAGGGTGGGGTTGAGATTACGTAAGAAATCTGAGTTCATGAGAAACTTTCAGCTCTGGGTTGATGGGGAAAGGGAGGGCCTTTTATTATTGAGTCAGTGCCGAGCATGACTTCTTTATATTGTAGAGAAGCAGATTTTATCACTTGAAGCACTTGTACATGCATACTAGCATATGATAAGGCTAGAAACCCTGTCCATAATCCTGATCCTGCCCTGCACACTAAATGATTATTTATTTATTTTCTCCTTCCTCTTAATTATTATGTTAAATTGCAGCTTTTTTTAAATGCCACCTCATTCTGCCCTGCAGACATACTCCGGACTCTTCTGTGTCGTCATAAACCCCTACAAGAACCTGCCCATCTACTCAGAGGAGATTGTTGATATGTACAAGGGCAAGAAGAGGCACGAAATGCCACCTCATATCTATGCCATTACTGACACATCTTACAGAAGCATGATGCAGGGTAAGTCACCGTCTCCACTGTAAAAACTGCTGCATGACAACATTAGAAGGAAATAATGAAGTGGAATTTACAGTCTGCTGGCAGACATGATGGACATTTTCCTTTCTGCTTTGATTCAAACTTTTGCCAGTTATTTTAGTGTCCCCAAGCTTGTAATCTGGATCCCTATTAAGACTTATTCAATGAAGCTACTGTGCTCTTAAGTGGTACCACACAGAGCTATAAACTGCGAGGCTCCTAAGAGACTACATGTACGCATGCATTGTGTAATATTGGCAGATTGTTTGTACCACTACCCTCTCTATAAACTTAAATAAGGTACATGGGAGCATCTTATGTGTGGAGCTTGGACCTTAAAGTGGAAGACAGTCAAGAGAGTATTTTTGATGATTTATTTTCCCCACTGGCCTCAGAAAATACCAGATGCTCTCAATTATAGCAAAGAAGGTTTTATTTAAAAAATGAGGCCTGTGTGTCTCCTGTACAGCTCAGTAGTCCCTTTCTTTTGAAGGATATACAGGGATTAAATAAATAATGTAATAGATACTTATTTTGATATGCTCATAATATTAGTTTGTTCTCGAGTGATACATTAAGACTTCAGTGCACAGTCATAATGCCAGAGACATATCCTGTTAAAGTAGATTTCCTGTTTGTATGGCACTTTGCTTTTTTGAATCTTTTATTCTTACCACACGACATAAATATGCAACGTTTTGTGACATGAACAGAACAAAAGCTGAACATTTGAAGCACCTAATTACTATTTCCTAGAGTGATTCTGTAGTGTTTCTTTAGTCCACCTCCTGTATGTACTCTTAGCTCTTTGAAACACAGTCCCCTTTTTAGGCCCATTTTCCTGATGTGCCGAGCTATTTTGTCTGTCATGAGCACCACCCAAACAACCCTGTCCTATTGGTGTTCTTTTTCTCCATTTTTGGCTCCAGCAAAATGTTCAGACCACGTTATGGGAGGAGACTCATAATTAGCCGGTTAGTCAGAAACCCAGCAGTGCTCTCTTCAGTCACAGGAAGCCGGATATTGATTTCCTGTCTGTGGCCAACGTACTTCCTGTTGTACATATAAAAACTGTATATGCTCTGGTGATAACATATGCGCACTCAAAATATGCAGCATTGTTGTTCTGCTGAGGTTTCATAATCAAAATTTTCTTTTTATTTGCAGATCGTGAAGACCAGTCCATTCTTTGCACGTGAGTTAGACATAGACACCACATAACAAATTAAAGCAGAAATACTTTGAGGGTTTTTTTATCAGCCCTTGACTGTCATTGTTTTGTGTTTTACACCACCCATCTCTAAATCCTTCAACTCTGTATTTTTCTGTTGTTTCTGTTTTGCTCACAGAGGAGAGTCTGGTGCGGGTAAGACAGAGAACACCAAGAAGGTCATCCAGTATCTGGCTCACGTGGCCTCCTCTCACAAGACCAAGAAAGATCAGGTCAGTCCTGCCTCTAGTCCACACCGTTCATCCATCAAACCTTCCTCTCACTGCTCTTTCACTGTACATCCTCCAGTCACACTTTTTTTTTTTTATCATTCAGCTCCCTTTATCTCTCACTTCCCCTCCCCACTGTAGATTAATTTTCAAGGATCTGGACAGGATCTGTAATTCCTCTAGTGCTTTAACCTTTCAGGAATTAGATTTTCTTATCTCTCTTAAACCCACTTACGTACATGTCTGTTAACCCATCATCACATTGTTGTATCCAAACTGCACATTTTTTCATTTTCTGTTGCAGACAACTTCTGCAACAAGTGGTACAGCTGCATCAGAAATGAACTGCCATCAAAAGAAAAGGGTGGCAGCCAACATAATAGCTCTGCAGGCACAGAAAAACAATAGTGCAGATTTGAAGACTTCTGGCACTCTTGACATTTTATATAGACCAGAGGCCTTACTTCATCTGAGATTTAGATTTAGTTTTGCTGATTTTACTGCACTTTCTCATCAGAAATAAAACTCAGTTCACCATCTAGCAGTCGAGCATTACGTCAGACTCGGCTTGGAAAACCAGCACTACTGTTATCTGGTTTGCCAGCTTCATGATAGATGCAGCACAGTGGGGGTTTGATGAAAACCACATCTATCATCTCATTTTTTTGAGGTTGTTGTATTTCTCTCTTCCCATCAACAGAACAGCTCGGTCCTGTCACATGTGAGTTAACTCTCTCCCTCCATTCGCTCTTCCTCCCCACCTGCTTCTGTCATCACCTTCCACGTCCGACCCCCCGACCTCACCCCTCATCCTCCCTCTCTCCGTTCCTCCCCCCCTCGCTCGAGCGCACTGTTGCGGGAGTCACTTTTGTTAAGGGCAGAGGTGACATGTCCTGCCAGCCAATAGGAAGTTGGGAGGAAGTTTGTTTGCAGATCAGTGGCAGCCATTTCTGTTCCTGTGAAAAATTCAGCCAGACAATAGTAGGATAAGAGGGAGGGGTCTTTGCTGGACAAAACACAGCAGTTTTTAGTCTGACATGGGTTTAGATATTTGTCTGGTTGAATTTTTCATAATGTGTATTGCTATTCTGTGTGTCTGAGTCCAAAGTTTGACTGCTTTTCTCTTTTTTGCTTGGCCAGTAAGTGTGTTCGTACATCTTAAAACTTTACTCAGTACGCTCTGGTATCTCCATGTGTGTCCTTAATGTACATCTCAGTGACGGGTCATGAGTTTATTTTTCAATGACAGAAAAGCAGTCTAGAATCTATTTGCTTGATAATCAGTGTCATTTCTCTGACACATTGCTTCTTTAATCTCAACATGTGCTTTACCCAGGAATCAGTGCTGGGGTAGTTTTTGGGTTTTAGCTGAAGTAAATCCATGTTTTGGCTGGATGGATATGATGGTAAGCTAAATGGGTTAAAGAATAAGGCTGTAATAAAGAAGAAACGTCTCTGACAGTCAGTGTAGCTTAAAGGAAGAAATTGTACATTTTATTGAGGAGAGAAGAATGTTTTATGCTTGGGGTTCACTGGATTATTCTGCTCTGGGTAACAGGTGATGGGTCATTGATGAGGGTCACATGGTCTCTGGGTATTCGCAGATTTGGGCACTAACATGATGTTTTGTGTGGGGGAAATGCTTGGGTGCGATTTATGTGTGTGCTGGTTTGTGTATATGGTGTCCTTTTTTCCTTTTTTTTTTAAAAATCTGCTTTTCATTTAAATGTTTTGTACACTCTATGTTCTCTCTTCTCCACGGACGTAAGTACAGCGACAATTGAGATACATGACACCAGCATATTTATTTAAAAAGCGGTGATCTGATTTGTGATCATGTGAACATGTACTGAATGAATAGCAGATCATACATAATATGAGGTTCTCATGACACATCACAGTGATTGACCTATTTTTCTGGATCTGAATCCACAGCTGAGAACTATCCTGATTTAATGGTGGTGGTTTTCAGGGGGGCAAATGGAAAGTTTATTTTATATGTTTCTTTGCTGTTCTTTTTCACCAGGGGGAGCTGGAGAAGCAGCTCCTGCAGGCTAACCCCATCCTTGAAGCGTTTGGAAACGCCAAGACAGTCAAAAATGACAACTCTTCCCGATTTGTAAGTCCTGCTCTCTTGTGATTCTGACTTCTTCTCCACTGCTTGTTTTCCAGCTGGACTGCTACACTTAAAGTCTGTAAAATATACCTCTTTTTTTTCTTTTTCATCTTCCAGGGAAAATTCATCAGGATCAACTTCGATGTCAACGGTTACATTGTTGGTGCCAATATTGAAACCTGTATCCTTGATACCGTCATTGTTCTCATTTGATTTGAAGGCTACGCTGATAACTTCCGTTTAATTTCTTCTTTCTTTTTTAAAAAAAAAAACAACATTGTGGTGTCCTTAACAAACTGACCACTAGACTTGTTGGAGAAATCCCGTGCCATTCGCCAGGCCAAAGATGAGAGAACCTTCCACATCTTCTACTACTTGCTCTCAGGAGCTGGAGATAAATTGCGCAGTAAGCAACATGTGACTCTTTTTAAAGATGGAGTGATTTATGTTTTATTCCTGCTGAGATTTGCAGAGGTCCTCTTTGTAAGGATTTTGAGATCTCCTCTGCCATTTATCTCACATCTTCAATCCTCCTCTCTCAGATGATCTCCTCCTCGAAAATTACAACAACTACCGTTTCCTTTCCAATGGGAACGTTACAATTCCTGGACAGCAAGATAAGGACCTGTTTACAGAGACCATGGAGGCCATGAGGATCATGAGCATCCCTGAAGATGAACAGATCGGTAAGGCAGACAGCAAGTTACTTTAACTTTCACTTCTTTGAGGGGGACTTTGCCTGTATTTACCTCCTAGTGACGGTGCAACCTAAAGGCATGTTTATGCCCCTGTTTGTTTTTGTGTAGGCATGTTAAAGGTGGTGGCCTCTGTGCTGCAGCTTGGTAACATGAGCTTCAAGAAGGAGCGCCACACAGATCAGGCCTCCATGCCTGACAACACTGGTAAGTCTGAACCTAACCTGAATTAAACTGCTTACTCTGTCTACACCACCACTGCTGTGCTGATCATTGTCTTCCCCTGTTTCCTCTGCAACAGCTGCCCAGAAGGTGAGCCACCTGATGGGCATGAATGTCACTGACTTCACCAGGGCCATCCTGTCGCCCAGGATCAAGGTGGGCAGAGACTATGTCCAAAAGGCCCAGACCCAGGAGCAAGCAGAGTTTGCTGTGGAGGCCCTGGCCAAGGCCACATATGAGAGGATGTTCCGCTGGCTTGTGATGAGGATCAACAAGGCTCTGGACAAGACCAAGAGGCAGGGGGCTTCCTTCATTGGCATCTTGGATATCGCTGGCTTTGAGATCTTTGAGGTAAATAAGTGAGGCACACTATGCATGCTTTGACAGTGGAGCAGATATCACAATTGATCTTGATGCACACAAAAAAACACACACAAAATGTATACTAAATATAATTTGTTTTTAGTTGACCGGTTGATCAACAATGTTTAACATTTTCTCCATTGGTCCCCAGCTGAACTCATTCGAGCAGCTTTGCATCAACTACACCAACGAGAAGCTGCAGCAGCTCTTCAACCACACCATGTTCATCCTGGAGCAGGAGGAGTATCAGAGGGAGGGCATCGAGTGGAGCTTCATCGACTTCGGCCTGGACCTGCAGCCCTGCATCGACCTCATCGAGAAACCTGTGAGTTTAAAAGCTGTACTCACCTGCTAAGCTTGCATGGCTGAACATCGAATATTGCCTTTTTTTTCTTTCCTTTTTTTCTCTCTGTAGTACTTCAGGGTTTTTCTTTATCTGATGCCGTAAAATCTGTGCTCTCCCTTTGTGCAGGCCAGTCCCCCTGGTATCCTCGCTCTGCTGGACGAGGAGTGCTGGTTTCCCAAAGCCACCGACAAGAGCTTTGTTGAGAAGGTGCTGCAGGAGCAGGGCACCCACCCCAAGTTCTTCAAGCCCAAGAAACTGAAGGATGAGGCAGACTTCTGTATCATCCATTATGCTGGCAAGGTAAACATGCAGAATTCATCATAATGCATTCTCACAGATACATTTCTGAGGCCTAATTTGATGTATTTAATTTTTCTGTCATGCATTTGTCCAGTTCTTCAATTCTCAACCATCGACCATTTTAATAATGTCCCAAAGGCATGTAAGTCTTACTAAGAAACCTGATGTTACTCCCCAGGTGGACTATAAGGCAGACGAGTGGCTGATGAAGAACATGGATCCCTTGAACGACAACGTGGCCACACTGCTCAACCAGTCCACCGACAAGTTTGTCTCTGAGCTCTGGAGGGACGGTGAGTTGAGGCAGATGTTAATTTGGTTGTTATAACTCAGGAATTGCTGCCTCCTGTGTCGGTGCTTGATATGGGAATTAACTGTTGACTTCATGTTCCTGTTTTGCATTTCATAGTTTTTTCTTTCTCTTTTTACTGTCTGGTGTGTGGACCTTTGTTTTTACCTTCTCACCTCCCACTTGTTGTTTCCATCCATTTCCTCCTCTGTATGGCCCCATTTTGTCTGTGATTTGTTTTTTACTGGGTCTCAGAGGTACAGAATTGTCAGAGAGCCTATTTTTATCAGCGTTTTCCTATTCTACACTCAGACTCAGGTGATGAGGTTTCTTTTTCATTTGTTGTTTCTCCTTCTTGCTCCTGCTGTCTGTTTTATACGTGCTTATTTCCACCATGATTCCACTCTGTCGTCCATCCATTTCTCCTAAATGTTCAATCTTTTGTTAGGGCTTAAACATTCAGAGGATTAAGATTATTTTTGTGGGTTGTTTCTGTGTCTTTGACCAGCTGTGTGTGCCGTAGCAAAACCTTGTGGCCATCTTGCCACTTGATGCTCTGTCATTGAACTCTCCTTTTTTTCCTCTTGTGTAATAGTGTTGTTTGGGGACTCCTGGTGTTGGTCATGGGTACTGCAGCGATGGGTATAAACTGCATGGGTTTGGTTTGGTTGTTTTTGGTTGTTTTAATCACCACAAAAATACATGCCCACTGCAACCGCCAGTTTGTCACCTTCTTGACACACACACACACACACAAACACATGCATATATATACATTCAATTGAGACATCACACATAGTTTCCACTCAAAGAACCACAGACTGGCCGTGTTAAAACTCGACCAGTCCCTCCACTCACTGCACTGAATTATTTTTCTGTTACGGTGTGCAAATCTCTCCACGCTTCACCGGCTTTTTGTGACTCCACGCTGTCATCCTACTCCTGCTTCCTGTTTTCCCTCCGCATTCACTCGGTGTTTGTGTGGTGTTTCACTGGTCCTGGTATTATGAGCCACCTCTACTCTCTCCTGGTCTTTATTTACCAAGAGGTAGTGGAGAGACAATGGTCATGTTCATTCTTCCTTGTGACATGCATTTGGTTGAGTTTGCCTGATTTTAAATATTCAAGTGATTTAAATGAAAACCTGTTGGTTTCTTACATAATGTCTCTCTTCTCTCTATTTCTCTTGTTTTTTCCTCCATTGTTTCTCATTCAGTGGATCGCATTGTGGGCCTGGACAAGGTGTCTGGCATGTCTGAGATGCCCGGTGCCTTTAAGACTCGCAAGGGCATGTTCCGCACGGTGGGCCAGCTGTACAAAGAGCAGCTGTCCAAGCTCATGGCCACGCTGAGGAACACAAACCCCAACTTTGTTCGTTGCATCATCCCCAACCACGAGAAAAAGGTATCAGATGAATCCTGGTGTCTATTACTGTGTTTCTCTGAATCCTGGTGTCTATTACTGTGTTTCTCTGAGGAACCTGGAGAACTAAACTGCGTTTTAACTGAAGGAATTTGTCACTAAAGGTAGTTTCAAGTGTTTGAAAAAAGTTTAAATTAAATTGAGAAATAAAATGGAAAGAAAAGTCACTGTTGTAGGGGTAATACTTTCTAACAAGTTAAAGTTTGAGGAAGGTGTCAGTGTTATCCCTCATGGCAATCACAACTTTCATAAAACAAAGACGCGCTCTAGTATTGATGTGAGTGCATTTTTTTCTCAGCTTATTTATCTTAAAATAATGTTGGACACAGGTGTTGGTACAATTGAGCATGCTCGACAGTGTTTTTCGTTGCGGTGGAAAAAGACATGCACAAAAGGGACTTTTCCTGGTTTAGTACTCTGACACCATAGTTCTTCAAAGTTTTTGGTCGATAAATGCCAAAAGCTTCTGTGCAGAATAGAACTGTTGGTTTCTCTGTTTATGCCACGCTGTTAATCAACAAATGTCTCCCTTTCTCAGGCTGGTAAACTGGACCCCCACCTGGTTCTGGACCAGCTTAGGTGCAATGGTGTGCTGGAAGGCATTCGTATCTGCAGACAGGGCTTCCCCAACCGCATCGTCTTCCAGGAGTTCAGACAGAGGTAACGAACAATAACGGTTTTAGCATTATGTATTCTTCGCTTGAAGGTTTGTGTAAGAAAAAATCAAATGCTGATGTCTGCTCCTCTCCAAGGTATGAAATCCTCACTCCCAATGCAATTCCCAAGGGCTTCATGGATGGAAAGCAGGCCTGTGTGCTCATGGTAAGAGGTCTGCAAAGTTCAAGCTAAGCCCCACAATACCATGTCCCTGTGCAGTGTGATTGATCAGTTCCTTTCCTGTCCTGTCAGATCAAAAGCCTGGAGCTGGATCCCAACTTGTACCGGATCGGCCAGAGTAAAGTTTTCTTCAGAGCAGGAGTCCTTGCTCACCTGGAGGAGGAGAGGGACATGAAGATCACAGACATCATCATCAGTTTCCAGGCCTGGTGCAGAGGCTACGTGGCCCGCAAGTAAGAGGAGCCAATGACCACTTTCTATTAATGTCAAAATATCGCCAACACATATAATAATCATGATGATAGTGATAATATGTAAGGTTTTACATACTTTTTACTTTTTTTTAATTTTTTTTTTAGGTTTTTATTACAACTCGTCAAGTTGGCTCTGTTTAATTGCAGGGTAATATTAAGTATGATTTTCTGTGTGTAATATTGCTTTGTAGGGCCTTTGCCAAGAGACAGCAGCAGCTGACTGCAATGAAGGTGATCCAGAGGAACTGTGCCGCTTACCTTAAACTCAGGAACTGGCAGTGGTGGAGACTTTTCACAAAGGTGAATCATCATCTCCTAAAAAATCTCAGTCAATATTTTTGTTTCTGTACTTTTCACAACCTTTCTTTTCCAGTGTCAGAGGTTGCTCCCCTTTTGTCTTTCCTAAATCTTTTTATTTCCACCATTTGTCCTCAGGTGAAGCCCCTGCTGCAAGTCAGCAGGCAGGAGGAGGAGATGCTGGCCAAGGATGAGGAGCTGAATAAAGTGAAGGAGAAGCACATGTATGCTGAGCAGCAGCTCCAGGAGATGGAGGAAAAACAGCAACAGGTAAACTTCAAAACCAGTCTCAGCCTTAAGTTGATTTTCTGTTCCAAGTCAGGAAATTGTGTTTAAATATAGAATACATCCCTCTTCCACATTATACTCAGTGAAGGAAGATGGCGAATGTTTTGTTTGAATGTGGTTGATTTAAGTCAGGCTGTGTCATATATTAAACTCATCTCTCTCTCTCTCTCTCTCTCTAGCTAAGTGCTGAGAAGATGGCCCTGCAGGAGCAGCTCCAAGCAGAAACCGAACTCTGTGCTGAGGCTGAGGAGATGAGAGCTCGTCTGGCTGCCAGGAAGCAGGAGTTGGAGGAGATCCTTCATGACCTGGAAGCCCGCGTGGAGGAGGAAGAAGAGCGTGCTGCTCAACTCGTGTCAGAGAAAAAGAAGATGCAGCAAAATATATCTGTAAATAAGTTCACTCACTCCATACACTCACAAAGTGAAACGTGTACGCCTCAAACGCTTGTTTAAATTTTTCTTGACAACCCTCCTGCCATTTATCTACATACAGGACTTGGAGCAGCAGCTAGATGAGGAGGAGGCAGCCAGACAGAAGCTGCAGCTGGAGAAAGTTACCTTCGAGGCCAAACTGAAGAAGATAGAAGAGGATGTTATGGTTCTAGATGACCAGAACAACAAACTAAACAAGGTTAGGCTGAAAAGAACTATAAACGTTGTGATGGATATTATGAATCAAACTAGTAATGACTCATTCTTTTTATGTAAGTGCACTGACAAAAGTAAGATAAAGTTAGTGACTACAGCTGTGCTCACTTGAACTTTGTGGCAATCTGCTCGGAAAATAACAAACCTCTCCCCCATTTATGAAAACAGGAGAAAAAGCTGCTGGAGGAGAGGATCTCTGAGTTCACCACAAACCTGGCAGAGGAGGAGGAGAAATCCAAGAGCCTGCAGAAACTCAAGACCAAACACGAGGCCATGATCACAGACCTGGAGGGTAGGAAGAGAACAACAATATGACACAAAGTCACTTACATGATTACATAGATCCAATGTAAATCCCACTGGCTGTAAAATGGAGAGGGTGTGATCAGTTCTCAACTTTCCTTCCTCCCTGTAATCTCCTGTTTGTTCTTTCTTTCTGTCAGACCGCCTGCGCAGGGAGGAAAAGCTGCGCCAGGAGCTGGAAAAGAACCGACGCAAACTGGAGGGTGAATTCACTGATACACACGACCAGATTGCAGAGCTCCAGGCCCAAATCGCTGAGCTCCGCGCCCAACTAGCCAAGAAGGAGGAAGAGCTCCAGGCTGCGCTGGCCAGGTCTGTATGGGACTCATTGTCTTGATTAATTGTTACCATACACTCAGTTCATCACGCACTAGTAGGACTACACATTATTTTAATCAAATGGATGATAAAAGTATGATCGTTTGATTTTCTGCCAATGCTCCATTTATTGACCTACTCCACCTTTCAGAATTGAGGAGGAGGCAGCGCAGAAGAACATGGCCCAGAAGAAGATCCGTGAGTTGGAGGCTCAGCTCTCTGAACTCCAGGAGGATTTGGAGCTGGAGAAGCAGGCCCGTGCCAAGGCAGAGAAACACCGGAGGGACCTGGGTGAAGAGCTGGAGGCCCTGAAGACTGAGCTAGAGGACACTCTGGACTCCACTGCTGCTCAGCAGGAACTCAGGTAGAGAAACCGGTAGAAGGAAATGTCCACCCGTTAAATCTTCGGCCATTATGTTGCTTGACATTACTTTGAGTCAAGCAAGCAAGTTGACCTCTGCTCTTCCTGCTCAGATCCAAGCGTGAGACAGAGGTGGCACAGCTTAAAAAGACTCTGGACGAAGAGGCCAAAGTTCACGAACTGCAACTGGCTGAGATGAGACAGAAACACGGCCAGGCCTTCGACGAGCTCAATGAGCAGCTGGAGCAGGCTAAGAGGGTATTAAAGCTGTTGTCAGCACCTTTTTCCACCTGCTTTGATTTGTCCTTAATGTACACTTTTTGAAGAATAAACTATAAACGACCAATTCCTGTCCTTCCCTGCAGAACAAAGTGTCCATGGAGAAGGCCAAGCAGGCTCTGGAGTCAGAGAGGAATGAGCTCGCCATCGAAATGCAGACACTGATGCAGGGTAAAGGAGAGTCTGAGCATCGCAGGAAGAAGGCTGAAGCCCAGGTCCAGGAGCTGCAGCTCAAACATTCAGAGAGTGAGCGCCAGAGGATGGAGCTGGCTGAGAAACTCGCTAAAGTGCAGGTACAACTCCTCAAAACACTTTGACATTGATATGGCTGAGCATTTTCTTGTTCTGTTATCAAAGCTGTCAATGTTTTTACCCTTTGTAATTACAGTTTGTGCTCTGTGGTCAGTGACTGTGGACCTTTTTTATGCGATAACACTGCAACACGTTCAGTCTGAGAACTGTGTCCATAGAAATTGAAGAGAAAGTGGATGATTTGTTGTTTCAGTTCAGTGGTTCACTTTTCTGTCTGTAGGCTGAACTGGACAATGTGAACACTGTTCTGAGTGAGGTGGAAGGCAAGTCCATCAAGGCAACAAAAGACTGCTCTGCTGTGGAGTCCCAGCTGCAGGATGTTCAGGTACGCAGACATATATGCTGTTTAAACCCTCCTGTATGTTTAAAGCACACACACATACAAGGGGAGTCAAAAATATAATTTTTAATGAATTTACTTTTATGAAAAATCTATGAAATGATCAGATGTTCTGTTACATATAATTCATCTTTACATGCCTGTGTTTACAACAGGAGTTACTCCAGGAAGAGACCCGGCAGAAACTATCACAGAGCACACGCCTGCGCCAGCTCGAGGATGAACATAACAACCTGAAAGAACAGCTGGAGGAGGAAGAAGAAGCCAAGAGAAACGTGGAGAAGCAGCTTCAAGCAGTGCAGGCTCAGGTAAGAAATAAATACACAAACACAAAGACTTCTTTGTCTTTAGAACAAATAATTCATTCACTAATAATTTATTGTTACCTCATCTGGGATATTTTCTGACACCACCTCTTTCCTTACAGCTTGCTGAAATTAAGAAGAAGGTAGAGCAGGATGCAGGTTGTCTGGAGACTGCTGAGGAGGGAAAGAAGAGGCTTCAAAGGGACCTGGAGACATCCAACCAGCGCCTGGAGGAGAAATGCTCTGCCTATGAGAAGCTCGACAAAACAAAGACACGTCTCCAGCAAGAGCTTGATGACCTGCTGGTAGATCAGGACCACCTCCGACAGATCGTCTCCAACCTGGAGAAGAAGCAGAAGAAGTTTGACCAGGTGAGACGGTGTGATGTATATCCAGTTCACACTCCGTATGCACACAGAGAAAGATGGAAGAAGACATTTTTGAGTGATTAAGACTCTGTAAACCTGACATTTTAGGATTAAGGCTTAACACTCTCATTGTGACTTTCTATAGATGCTGGCAGAGGAGAAGAACATATCTGCTCGCTACGCAGAGGAGCGTGACCGAGCTGAAGCTGAGGCTCGCGAGAAGGAGACCCGGGCACTGGCTTTGACTCGTGAACTGGACTCTCTGATGGACATCAAGGAGGAACTGGATCGCAACAACAAACTGCTGCGGGCTGAAATGGAGGACCTGGTATCCTCTAAGGATGATGTTGGCAAGAATGTAAGTGTTTGTGTATTTTATTGCTTTTAGTAATGTGTTTGCGCCTGTGTGGTCTGTTTGTGCCATTGTTCTAATCTCAAATCCTCCTTCTTTTTCTGTAGGTGCACGAACTGGAGAAGTCCAAACGTACTCTGGAGCAGCAGCTGGAGGAGATGAAGACTCAGCTGGAGGAGTTGGAGGACGAGCTGCAGGCCACAGAGGACGCCAAGCTGCGCCTGGAGGTCAACATGCAGGCCATGAAGGCCCAGTATGAGAGAGACCTGGCAGGCCGTGACGAGATGGGCGAGGAGAAGAAGCGGTCACTGATTAAACAGGTACTAATGGGACACAAACTTGGTATCAAGTGTTTCATATATCTTAACTATTTTCTGCTTCCTGTGGCAAAATCTTGATTCTGGGTAATGCGACGTGGCTAAAATCATCCTCACATCGTTCAGGTGCGGGAGATGGAGCTGGAGCTGGAGGATGAGAGGAAGCAGCGTTCTGCTGCCGTGGCCGCGCGCAAGAAGCTGGAGCTGGATCTGAAGGAGCTGGAGGCCGGCATCGACATGGCCAACAAGAACCGCGACGAGGCCCTGAAGCAGCTCAAGAAACTCCAAGTGAGTCTGCTGAAATATATACAAGACAAAATATATGCAGCATCCACGTCAAGTCACTGAAGTATTCAAATCCATAGCATGTAGTTTAGTTTTGTTCTCAGTTTGACCGACCTTTCTGACTCCGCAGGCCCAGATGAAGGATCTTATCCGCGAGCTGGAGGATACTCGCATTTCCAGAGAAGAGATCCTCGCTCAGAGCAAGGAGACAGAGAAGAAGCTGAAGGGCATGGAGGCGGACATGCTCCAGATGCAGGAGGTTAGCGTGCACACCTCTTCAACTCTCCTGTGTTCCCCTGCCTCTTTTTCACTCTTTAACTCACTGCTCTTTTCTCATTCGTTCCTGTGCAGGAGTTGGCAGCTGCAGAGCGAGTGAAGAGACAGGCCCAGCAGGAGAGAGACGAACTGCAGGATGAGATTAACAACCAGGCCGCCAAGAAGTAAGACACCTGTCAGACTAATATGGCAGAACTGTCAGTTGTGTGCATCACCCAGTTATCGAGCCTGTCTGTATTCTGTATCTGACTGCCTTCCCACCTTTCTTCAATTCGTCTCTCAGTGCTCAGGCTGCAGAGGAGAGGAGACGGCTGGAGGCTCGTATTGCTCAGCTGGAGGAGGAGCTGGAGGAGGAGCAGTGCAACACTGAGCTGACCAACGACAGGCTGAAGAAAGCAATGCTGCAGGTGTGTGCGGAGGAGATTAGCAGTACAGGTTTCTAAATTAAAGAGATGTGACAGTCAGTGGTGTCCAGGGCACACAGGGATTTCATTTCATCTGTGGTATGAAAATGGTTCAGTTTTAAGTTATTAAATGTTTACTCAACTTGTTGCACCACCTATTTTAAGACTGACCAGATGAATGTGGAGCTGACAGCAGAGCGCAGCACCTCTCAGCGTCTGGAGGGGGCTCGTGCCCAGATGGAGCGACAGAACAAGGAGCTGAAACTGAAGCTGCAGGAGCTGGAGGGAACAGTCAAGTCCAAGTACAAGGCCAACATGGCCGCCCTGGAGGCAAAGATCGCTCAGCTGGAGGAACAGCTGGACCTGGAGACCAGGTGAGCCGTCGTCATGGAAATGAGAGAGAGCTGAATAAAGTTTGCACATTTATTCTGCTTTACACAGAGAAAAGTATAATGAGTAAAATAATTGTTTCCTCAAATGTTCACAAGTCTCAACCAAGTATTGATAAATTATAGTATAAATTATACATTTCTTTTATTCATCTTTTTACTTTCCTTTCTTTTTAGACAGCTTTTCAGATTTTACATACAAACCTGAGTGATATATGACTTATTGTAGTAGTTTAAACCATTTTATGCTGGGGTGGGTAATTTAATATAGCAGTCAACAATAAAATGCATAAAGTCCACATTAATGCATCAGTCATCATTTAACATGAATAGCAAACCTAAATACTTGCTACACCAACTAGCAGTATGCATTACGTTGTTGTAGTCTAACCAGTGTTGTGCTCATGACTCAGGGAGAGGCAGGGTGCCACCAAGCTTGTGAGGCGCACGGAGAAGAAACTGAAGGAGGTCATCCTGCAGGTGGAAGACGAGAGACGAAACACAGAGCAGCACAAGGACCAGGTCAGGTTTTTATCACTGCGTGGAGCATAGAATTGTTACGGGAGCTTTACTCTGTTCTGGTTTTTTATAGTATTATTAGTGTGAAGCTAAAGATGTTGTAAGATGTAAAGAATTTCTGTGAGAACGGATATCACTACTTTTGTGGTTATTTAATGTCATCTGTCTATAACTATAGGTCGACAAGTTGAACTCTCGCATGAAGCAGCTGAAGCGTCAGCTGGAGGAGGCTGAGGAGGAGGCTCAGAGGGCCAACGCCAACCGAAGGAAACTGGCGAGGGAGCTGGAGGATGCCACGGAGTCGGCAGACGCCATGAACCGCGAAGTCACAACTCTCAAGAACAAGCTCAGGTGGGAGAAGTAGCTTTCATTTTGATTCTGTTTTCGACACACAGAGATGTAGCAGACCTGCTCACGTCTGTGTGGATCCAAGATCGACACAGAGATGAGATGGAGCTCCTTGAAGTGGCATCACATTATTTTCAAGCGTGATAATCTAATTTAAACTCATTTTCAATGCAATACTATTATATATTAATGTTTATTTATGTTTTCATTTTCTGTTTTTAGACGTGGCGACCTCCCCTTCACCGTGCGCCGCGCCGTTGCCCGCACTGGCATCGAAAGCGACGAGGAGAGCGAGCCCAAAAGCGAGACCTCTGAGCCCAAGCCTGAATGAACAGCCGCAGTGCCACACGACTCCTTTTAGACCTGCATCATAAACAGACAGACCCAAATTCATATATGAGTTCACATTACTGCACCTACTATACGGAGAGGAACACACATACACTCATAAGAACGTTGTTGAAGTTTTTTCTTGTCAACACTGACAATCTATGCATTCTTAACACACTCTGACACACATACATAAGACAGTAAACTCGGACAATCACCATGCTGACAAACATGCACGTTATTTTTGGGCCAAATTTTTGTTTTGCTTCACTTTTCGTTCTCTGGGAAAAATAAAGTCAAATGATATTTTTATAAGGAAACATTCCAATTATAATAGTCCTGATTTAGGATCTATTTTTCTAATTGAAGAAAGAAAACAAAGAAAGAAGTATACATTAATGAAGACAGATTACTGGAAGGGGACCAAAGTGATATCTCAATCTATAGAATTGTATTTTATGCAGAAGTTTTTATAATGGTTAAGAATGGAAGTGCTTCATGTTTATTACGCTCGCGCTCTCGCCTCAGTTTATAATGAAGGTTTATATGCTGAAATGTATTCTCTCTGTTTAGCTGCAGTTAGTACTCGTGACTACGCTTTTTTTTTTTTTTTTTTTTTTTTACTTAATAACTTGATACCCACACGTTTCATGTGGAAACATCAAATCGGAAGCAGATTTCTAGTAACACAATTGGAGACTCATTGACGCATACTGAAGGCATTTGATTGTGACTGTGCTGAAATTTCGTAATTTTGCACTGAGATGAAAAAGAAAAAAAAAACACTTTAAAAACCACTGCATTTGTGTGTTTTGCTGACAGAGAAGCGTGGAAGTTTTAGAAAGACCGTGCACACGCTCATTTTTAGTCTATATGCAGACTGCTAACACACACTAAGGCCTTTAAAATGCATCTGAATTCTACTGGGCGGGATGGTTGACTGTTTTTTTTTTTGTTTTGTTTTTCTGGACATGCATTGATTTTTACATTTATCACGATCAGTGTTTTTGTTAATGTTCAAGGTAAAGTTTGAATGGGGTGGTGGGGTAGTTTATTACTCGCAGCACACACTGTTTTCTCAGAGCACGGCATGTTGAGGGAGGAGTAGCTGAGGTTGTCCCAAACCAAAGGCAGATTGAGGACGTAGGGGCATACCGCATCACTGTAACCTATGTACACTATACTCTGGCTGAAGGGGCTTCATATAGACATGGGGAGTTAATGTGTGGCCAGGTATTGCTTTGATATATCAGCTGATCAGCTCTACAGAGATACAAGCTCTTTGTGTCAGGATGATGTTAACCCCTCACAGGCTGTGCTCGCGGGCGGCTTTTGGCTCACACTGCTGGGAAGTGAGAGGAATGTGTTAAGAGTAACAACTCACAACGCACTTAAGAAAAAAAAAAAAGGAAATTGAAAAAAAAGAACTGCATCTCAAACAATTCTTGTCATGTTTGTCTGTCTGCTCCTCTGGAATGGAAATCATGTTGTGAAATGTTGGTATTATTGCAATTAAAGAGGCTTTCTAAACTGCTACAGGTGGAGCTGCTGTGTCTTTTGTGATTATCTCACACTGATGTTTAGTTAAAGCCAGTAACTTCAAACACAGTACTTTTGAAATCCAAATCTCAGGGGCTTTCCATGAAGCCAAATTAAGGGGAAGCCTGGTTAAATGAAATGAAAAGACCACAAAGATTTTGTCTCACCACTGTCTCTGCAAATTATATAAGTTATATGGCACAATTGAACATTAAATTAAACCCCCCAGCAGTTAAGTTATTGCCATGTAAGAGGGTTACATACAGATCTGAAGAAGACCTATCATAAGCTGGTTTTAGAAATCACATTACTGCTCTCACCGGCTGACCTTTAGAAAAGAATAATAAATAAATCTGGAATAATCTTTTAGAAACTACTACAAGAAACGTTATCTAGGCTTCTGATGTCTAAAGACTGAGTCAATTTGAGTAAAATGTTTGTTAGAAAACAGGAATATGATAATAAACATAGTGGAATGATGCAAGATGTAGAAAATACATTTTGATGTCATTCTGTAATTGTATATTTGATGAGAAAATCCAACCTAACAGGTAGTATTGAGTTCATACAGACAATCCACACTGACTACATTTATGCATTTAAAGACATTTATACTACATGTACATGCTCTTCTGTAAGCTCCTCTGCAGCATGCTGGTCTCACCATTGGGAGCAATTTTTGGTTCAACGTCTCACCCAAAGAAACTTTGACACAAACTTTGACACGCACTGTGACTGGAGGATCGACGTACTTTCTGAACCTCTAAACCTGTGATTAGTAGACGACAGCTGCCAGAGCAACAGCCACCACAGGACCTCTGAACTCTGAGGCTTGAATAATATCAGTCATGTATAGAGGGAGATGAATAACCAGGTTTCTCTACTCGCTTAAGATCAAAATCAGGATAAGACTCACCAAAATGTACAGAAACACACTCACAGCTGCTGCTCTGCAGGTGTGAGATTTGCAGGTGGAGGTCCCACAGACGGAGGCCTCCGTGTGTATTTAGGTTGCTGTTGTTCAACGTACTTACACCTCAACATCCTTTCTGACAAATACGTTTCACATTTCACTTACAGGCTACTTAATTAACTCTTAAAAACACTGTGATTATGTTAAACCATTACTTTAAATATACATCTAATAATACTAATAACACCACTCAGTGCAGTCACACAGTACAGTCATCTGAATGCTCTTTTATTTATGAACTGACAAAGCAAAGCATGTCTGTTTGTGCAGCACATTTTACACAGAGACGGTCAAAACAAAGAAAAGGAAGGAAGGAGGAAAGAGCACAGAGACATGATGTGAAAGTGAAAAACACATGAAACAGAGCTGGACTGTGGGGGCCTCATCTGAACTAGCTGGCGTAGAGTTGGTGAGACCCCGCAGTCTCTCTCTCTCTCTCTCTCTCTCTCTCCCTCACAGGTTGTTTGTGCAGTGACGCGGCGCTGCCAGCAGGGGGCGGCGCGTGTCCGCGACAACAGGAGCGAGTCTGAACCGGTTTCCTGCTCAGTCTCATCCAGCCCGCAGGGATGGAGACGAGGGGTGAGACTCTCTGCAGTGTGTGTTTTTCTTACGTGTTGCTCTAACATTTTGACTCAACACGGTGACTTCGATATATTTTCATTTTTGCAGGATGTGTTTTTAAAATAATCAGTGGTGTGAAGTACTTTTATTGAAAATACAGTTTCTACTTTAATGTGTGTATTTGAGGGGTCGGAGTATTTCTGTTTTCTACCACTTTGTATTTCTGTTTTCGTTTTAACAGAGGAGAATATTACACTTTTAACTCCCGTGCCTTTATTTCTCATTTCTTTTCTACAACAGGCTCCATGAGAAATGTTGGAAATCTTCGGTGTTGAATCATTACCAGATCAAGATGTATTCTGCAAGTGTGTTTTCCCAAGAAAACCTGAAGCATCCTCCTCCTGGGATCTGAACTATGTGAGTGTACCTCTTGTTTTCCATTAAAAACACATTTGTTTCGCCTAAAAGGAGTTTCTGAAAGGCACATAGGTTTATTTATTAACTTTTCATAACTTTATTTATCCAAGTACAGACAGAATGCACATGTTCATTTCTTAAGAAAACATCTTCTACCTTACCTATCTCAGCGTAACATGAACATTTTTAGTGATGAAAAATATACATGAGTGTGTGTGTGTGTGAGAGAGAGAGACATAAACACACTCTGTTGGTCCCCATTTCACTTTTCTTTCAATTAAACGCGTTTGACCAATCAGAAGGCAGCAGCGCCTGCGGTGGGCGGGGCCTCGGCACAGTTACGACACGCCGCGCCGTCAAACAGGAAGCGGCCGGTTTGAGTCCTGAATGAGGCGGAAGGTTTCTCACCTTCACTGTCCCGCCGCGGAGCTCCGGAGGCGGCTGAGCTCCGGCTGCGAGTCGTAAAGAGCCGCGCTCACTTTCAACCTGCTGGACGGTGAATTTCTGAAACTGCGACAGAAGAGAGAGGCTGCTCTGTGAGAGGAGGAGGAGGCTGTCAGACGAGCCTCCTGTGATTCCTGTGGCTCTTTCCAGAAGCTAACTACCTGTGATATAAGAGTCAGTGAGCAGGAGGGTAAGCAGCAGCCCTGAAGTCATCAATGTGTGTTTGATGTGAATGACACCACAGGTAGATTACACACAGTTTACACACTGAGAGGTGAAGATGCACCCTGTCAAAGTGTTGTCAATGAATGAAGTTAACCCACTGCTGCTTTTACAAGCGATGAATAGTTTTGAGTCTTTTTGTGTGAAAAAGTGTCCAGATTGTCTGTGAATTGTCAATGTTCTCTAGTTTCTTCATCATTTTCACCATGCTTGGCTTTTGGGGAACACCGGTTGACATTTTTAAAATAATTTTTCTGACATTTTGTGGACCAAATAATGAATCGATTAATTGATTTTAACTGTTAACTGCAGTCCTGTTGGTGCTATCAGGTTGTTTGGTAATGGACTATGGACGGTACACCTCTTTGATTACATCTGTCTCTACATGGAGTCTTGATGAATTACAGCCAGTGCAGACGTGGGATTTATTCATTTAATAGACAAAAAATCAATATGTATCATGTGCATCCATCATTAGCCTGATAATCCAGTGTCTCATGTCTTAACACACACACATATTGCATTAGTTCATCATGTGTTCACATTGCATTCGCGTGAGCAGTGACATGCACCAGATCCATCCTAATATGTAGCGCGATGATCTTTGGTTAGTTAATGAATAGCTGCGTGTCGGGTGTTGGGAAGTCATAAATGGGAAACACACTCAGTCAAGTGACCTGTATCTTTAGCCTGTTGTGTGTGTGTGTGTGAGCTTAATCATTCTCATGCAGACTGCGGGACTGAGCATATGCTCTGTCATCATCTGAGAGAAATACAACACTGTTGTATAACAGGCTGAGCCCATTACTCAAAGGAGACCTCTTGTTTTTCCTTCTTTTTTTTTTTTAGGGCAAATATTTCAGAGTGCACAGCGACAGAGCAAAAGATCGACAACAGGAGGGAACGCTGAAGATTTTTGTGTGTTGAAAGAACTTTCTGCTGAAGAGCGATGGAGCTGTCACTGGTGAGTTTTCCAGCTGGAACAGCAGATAAAGAGAGAGAGAGCAGGTGAAAGGCTGCTGGATTGTTGAGATTGGGAAAATGGTGTTGTTACATCACAGCTTAATAATACAACATAATTTATTTTTCAGTGTTTATATGCACTGTGAAAATAATGAAAACACTAGAAAGGAGAAATTTGACTTCATCTTGTACTTTAAATATGTTCTTGACTATGAAAATGTACTTGCATCAAAGTTGTGTGGATTATTTTGGGACATAATTTGTAGAAAATTAAGCACCAGAAAATATCATTTTACATACAATACACAATTGTGTATAAACAAAACAATAAATCAGCACCCTCAAACAACCAATAACTGGGGAATTTCTATTTTTGTTTATTATTTCATTTATTTGGACGTCCCCTCAGGCTCACCCAGCAATCAAAGCCTTCATTTGTGGCTCCTTCAGCGGGACCTGCTCCACTCTCCTTTTCCAGCCTCTCGACCTGGTTAAGACCCGTCTGCAGACTTTGCAGAGCACCATGCAGCCGGGGTGAGTCTTCACACACACACGCATACATTTATCAGCATTACTAGTTTACATCACATGCTCTCTTACCTGATTATCATGATATCAAAACCACAAAACCTCTAAATTGACAGGATAAACATGAAAAGTCAAACTCAGCTAAACCTTGCATACTACATGCAGCACATGAAAGCAATATTCATTGATCAACTCTTTTATCTGGATCTTGCTCTTTCAGTTCGAGCAGAGTGGGGATGGTGACGGTGCTCCTGAGCGTGGTGCGAACAGAGAGGCTCCTGGGACTGTGGAAAGGCATTTCACCGGTTAGAGCATCTTTATACTGCACTTTACACTTTACACGCCTTCTGTGTGTATGAGACATGTTCACAAATTGACCAGCTTCACATCCTCCCTTTTCTGACTCTGCTCTCTCGTTGTTCTGGTCCTACAGTCCTTCGTGCGGACCATCCCAGGGGTGGGGATCTACTTCAGCACCTACTACTCTCTAAAACAGCACTTCTTCCAGGATGGCAGTCCGAGGGCCTTCGAAGCCGTGCTGCTGGGAGGAGGGGCCCGGACGGTGGCTGGGGTCTTCATGCTGCCGGCCACAGTCATCAAGACGCGCTTTGAAGTAAGCACAGAGATGTGTGTGTGTGTGTGTGTGGAGGAGTTGGGAGTTTGGCTTTGGTGCCGTGTTTGCAGCATGATAAGAAGAGTGTAAACAAAAGTCACTTTGGGTTGGGTAATAGATAGATTCGACCTGAATGATCCAATACTATTACTTAAACCAGTGGTTTCTGACCTTTTTGTTTCAACACTTTGTGTGTGTTATCAGACAAGAGTGTGTTAAATGAAGCCAAATGTGTGTGTTTTTGTGTTTCAGTGCGGCAGGTACAGTTATGGGAGCGTGGCTGGGGCTCTGCGCAGTGTGTGTCAGACTGAAGGTCCCGCAGCTCTCTTCTCCGGCCTCATGGCCACTCTCCTCCGAGATGTTCCTTTCTCTGGTATCTACGTCATGTTCTACAGCCAGACCAAGGCCGCTCTGCCAAAAGGTGAGTTTATACCCAGAGGCCATTCAGTAAAAGCCAGCACTATGCTGTTAAAAGACAAAATACTGTCAAATCTCTATTTTTCTGTTGCTTTGTCCTTTGTTAGAAATGCTGACACTAAACAGAGAAATGTTTTCAGTGTGATTTAAATCCCTACTGTCTATCGTCCTTGAAGAAATCAGCACGTCTCCTTCGGCCCCCCTGGCTAACTTCAGCTGTGGAATTCTGGCGGGTATATTGGCCTCCCTGATCACTCAGCCTGCTGATGTGGTTAAAACACACGTCCAAGTGAATCCACAGCTGAGGACAGCAGAGGCTGTCAGATACATCTACATGGTAAACATCTCGCTCATCTTCTTAGATTGTCCGGTCAGAATGTCATGTCAGGCTTTCATCAGTTACGCAGCATGAAACTATTAATGATATTTGACACCCATCCTTGTTCTCCAATCTTGTCTTCTTTCTCTCAGGAACATGGACTCCAGGGTTTCTTTAGAGGGGCAGTTCCACGGGCACTGAGGAGGACCATGATGGCCGCCATGGCGTGGACGGTGTACGAGGAGATGATGGTCCGTGTAGGACTGAAGTCGTGAAGGAAACCGTGGAAGATGATGAAGGCTAGTGAAAGACTGAAGAGATGAAAGTCAAGTCACAGACAGTAACAGAGTAAAGATGAAGGAAGTGCTGTTGATGGTGCCCTTAAGAGTGCCAAAGGCTTTCAGTGACTTAAGATATCTCACGACAACAAGAGATGCTGGCTGGTGGGTGAAGAAAGCGCACACTTGTTGTATAAATGACTAACACACATTGTGAGAGAGATGTGGAGAATTTGCTCCAGAAATGTGCTTTGTTGTGTTGTGGCAAATTAATGGCCTTTTTTTTGTAAGCCTGGAGAAACTATTTTCAGATAATATAGGTATGCGGTGATGTTCTGTATTGCACTATAAGTTGGAAACAAGGCTGATCCTTGATACTTATTCCAGCATTTAGACCTAACTGGACTTAACTGGGATTTTCAACATCTGGGAATTCCTGTGGGTCTTTTCACAGTGTTGAAATGCATCCATGTGATCTCAATAACTTACTGCACTGCAATCCATCATTACTCAAGACAGCGTCCCACATACTGATCAATCATCTGTAATGCACCTTAACCTACGGCTGTTATGTCATGGCTCATCTTAAAACTGAAGAGGCTGGTAAATGCCTTTCCAATAATACAGTGTTATTTATATTGTATAAATAATGTGCTTGTAGTACTCTATTTGTTTGTCTGCCTTAATATTAAATAATTTAGATTTTTTATATTTGTTTGAAACGTATATTCATTCTGAGATGTTTATCTGTATTAAAATATTCTACCTTTTTTTTAGTCTTTTGAAGAAAATAAAACACTATACAGTATTTTCACGTGGAACACAAATCTTGTTTTTATTTTTGTCTGTGTGTACCATTTATTTCAGTCTAAATTATGTGAGTGACGGCCTCATATCTGTGCAGATACAGCAGCGCTGTCTGACGTACATAATGTACTTTGTTACCTTCTCCCTCATTAATATGATATAGGATATAAAACAACGACTGAGTCAAGCTAGTGGAGTGGCTTACTGCTTCAGCTGTGGCATAAAACTTTAAGTGGTGATTCCACAAGATTAAAAAAACCTGTTGCTCAGCATAAAGGCCAGAACACGGTGGCCAAGCACTTATCACAGAGCTGTGGGACAGAGATAAGCAGCGGGAGGGCGGTGGTGACATGACATCAAATAGGAAATAGGGACAAGGAACACAGAATTGCTTGGCTGTACTACGATGTGAAGCTATTAAAGGCAAGCTGCTGATACAGTCATGTTAATTATTAAAGATCAGATTCTTGGAGAAAATGTGTTCAGTAAACTATAAATACTCATTCCTCTTTATTTTTATTTGTTTTTTGTCACGAAATGTGCCTGCACACTGTCAATTACATAAAACCCTCCATATTATATGAAGAATAAGAAGTTGGATTCATAATATTTGAGTTGTTTAATATTATGGCAATAGACTACATTTCAACAAGTTGTATACCACTGTCACACCTATTTGATTGAGCATTTCTTTGACCAAAACAACCTTGTGTGTGTTGACAACTCAGATTTTTTTCCCAGAAACTAAATCCAAAACATGTTATTTCACCATCTCCAGCCTTATTTGTAACACCCATCGCCTCTGATGGCCTTGACATCCATCCAAAGCTACGTTTTGCACCACCACGTTAACAGCCTGTCATACGTCTGTCCGGTCTCCTAACATGACTCCATGTGACATTATTAAAGTCCTCTGAGTGTTACAGTGTGGTACATAACTTTCTGCTCATACAACACCTCAGTGAAATTATTTCTCAACAGGCTGTGTCACTGTGTACATAATATGCCCCCTGTGCCTGGAACTCTTTATCTCTAGCAAATATAGTTGCAACACAAGGCCAGTGTTTCACCGAGGAGTCAACGTCTCAGCATTGTCTTAATATGGTCTTTCCATCTTCATTGTCTTAATATGGGAGACTCGTCCGACCCCTGGTTACCTCTACACAACACGTGGTACACACTCCTCCTAGTGGAGAGTCCGCACACCTACTTCCGCTTCGTGCAACACAACCGACCAATCACAGGCGTGGAATTTTGGTATAAATAATACGTCATTTCCTCCCAGCGCCCTCTTTTTCACCGTGTGGTCAGACTTCCATACGGCGTTGTTTCGTGGTGAGTGTTTAATCGGGTTGTTTTCGTGATAAACATTTAAATAGCGCCACGGAGACTTAAATAAAGGTAGATTGGCGATGAAGCAAGCAGCAGGTCGATAAAAGTCCGCTCTGTCTGCGCGTTTATCGGCTGAAATCAACGTAAAGTGGATGATGCTAATAGAAAGTGCTAATCTGTTAGCAACTGACACGCGCTCCCGTCGCAGTGTGCCCCTCGCGCTTGACTCCACTGTGATCAGCCTTTACAGTCCAAGTTTACGGATATGACCTCTAATCATATGTCAGTGTTAAATGTATGAATGAGGCTGAAGGAGGGCACACCTGTTCTGTGTCCACACAGAGGCCTGTAACACGGCTGTAATAAGTTGATGCCGGTAATCAGTGCTGTTGATTAATGAACTACATCTAATTAAATTAGTATGTTAAACATAGTGCAGTAACTTGCTGATAGATCTGCTAAATTCATTTGTACTAACATTTAATTAAATTTAGTGGTTTTTAACTTCTGGGTGTAAAGTTTATTATTCTGAATTTGAATGTAAAGATGTCATATTAGAAGTTACCTGGTCAGTCTCTAAAGTATTATCTGATCAGTGTTTCCTCATCCTCTTTCCAGCTCTCCCAATCACTCGTAACGCAGGGAAAGTGGTCACGATGTCCGGAGGTCTGGATGTCCTTCAAATGAAGGAGGAGGATGTGCTGAAGTTCCTGGCTGCAGGAACCCATCTGGGAGGAACCAACTTGGACTTCCAGATGGATCAGTATGTCTACAAGAGAAAAAGCGACGGTGAGTGGTGAAAGGAACTGTGTTGCTCCATGTGACATAATGAGTAAAGTTAAGCAGTAAAACAGTTTTTGTAGGGTGCTCTCAACAAAATCTTGTCTTAATACGCTGTGCATGTCCCCCAATCAACAGGTGTGTACATCATTAACCTGAGGAAGACCTGGGAGAAGCTGCTGCTGGCAGCCAGGGCTATTGTTGCCATTGAAAACCCAGCTGATGTGTGCGTCATCTCTTCCAGAAACACTGGACAGGTGAAGTCCCACTGTAGTGAATGTTGCTTTACTCGGTGGAACATTGGTACATGAACTATGATAGGCACACTGTTAAAGCCGGGCACTGATGTCGGTGTTCAGGTGTCGGAAGTGTGCAAGAGTGACCCGGCCGGGTTTTCGCTAACACCATGAGGACTGCCCGTCCCATGACTGGGGTTTGATAGTGACCTGAGCCACAATTCAAACTGTCAAATGAAAATGATCAGAACTGAAATGAGCTCTCAAGTCTAACTTTTTGTTCTGGCCATTCTAGAGAGCTGTGCTGAAGTTCGCCTCTGCCACCGGTGCCACCACCTTCCACGGTCGGTTCACCCCTGGTACCTTCACCAATCAGATCCAGGCAGCTTTCAGGGAGCCCCGCCTCCTGATTGTGACAGACCCTCGTGCCGATCATCAGCCACTGACTGAGGCTTCCTACGTCAACATCCCCACCATTGCCCTGTGCAACACTGACTCCCCACTGAGATATGTGGACATTGCCATCCCCTGTAACAACAAGGTGAGACCAGTTCAAGTTTCCTCCTATCTTAGTGAATCTTTGCATCTTGCACACCGTTAGAGCCCGGCGCCGTCCTGTCTGTGCAGTGCGGGGTGTAGGACGTGTGCTAAATAAATATGCTTGGCCTGTACCCTCCTCTCTAAACCACAGAGGGGGATTATGGGTAGAGATCTTGCCACAGATCTTGATGCCTCTGGGCAGTTGACACAGCAGGTATAGATTTCATTCAGTCCTTAACCAATGTGACTGTTGTAGGGTCACCACTCTGTCGGTCTGATGTGGTGGATGTTGGCCAGGGAGGTTCTTAGGATGAGGGGAACCATCTCCAGGGAGCACCCATGGGAGGTCATGCCTGATCTGTACTTCTACAGGGACCCTGAAGAGGTAAGACAATCACAGTGCACGCTAAGAAACATACTAAATTGAGATTGTCGTATGTGCTGCTTACATGAGTTGAGTCGCACCTTAATGCTCATTTTCAATACAGATCGAGAAGGAGGAGCAGGCTGCAGCTGAGAAGGCTGTCGGAAAGGAGGAGTTCCAGGGTGAATGGAGCGCCCCTGCAGCTGAGTTCACTCAGCCTGAGGTGGCTGACTGGTCTGAGGGTGTGGCTGTGCCATCTGTGCCCATCCAGCAGTTCCCTGCAGGTAAGATCACGTGCTTACTTTTGACCAAACATCATTTGATCAAACATAGAACTATAAATGGCACTAATCTGTCTTTTTTTCCCTTTATTACAGCTGCTCCTGCTGTAAAGACAGGTGAGGTATTTTCTGGTGTGTCCTAAGTGGCTCTAAAGCAATGTAAAATTGATGTGTGCTCAATACTTAACGGTTTTATATTTTTCCTTGCAGAGGACTGGAGCACTCAGCCTGCCACAGAGGACTGGTCCACTGCCCCCACTGCCCAGGCATCTGACTGGGGTGGTGCCACTTCTGATTGGTCTTAAATCATTGAATGGCAACAATAAATGTGTTTTTCACACTTTGACTTTGTTGTACTGTTCATTTTATTGTACTTATGTTTTGTATTTACTTGTAAGGTTTACAGTATCAACATCAAATGCATCTGATAAGAGTATTTTTGACTACTGGATCTTATATTCAGTATTGTACAAAGCCAAATCCCTCAGTATCCTAGTTATAAAGGTTCCTTATTTTGCATGAAAACTACTGCAATTTGGTTAAAGTATCTTTCTTCTTGCAAATGGTCTTGGGGCAGTAGGTGGAGCCAGAGGATCATTTTTGAAGATTCTGAACTTTTGGGACATAATGGCAGAAGCAAATATGACCAAGTTACCTACTTCTCTTTTGAGGTTTACATTAATAATCATAAAATAGAATATTAGCAGTGTTTAGTGAGAAGAGAAATGTGTACATGTCTAATATGTAAGTGGCAGTAGAATGTAAAGATCTGACAGGTAAAGGGATCCAGATATGACAACCTTTGAACAGGTGACCCTAATTATTACATAGGTCCTCTGAAAACGCAGAGCTCTGAACTTAATGAACAAGCTTGTTTGACACTGCTGAATAAAGGATCACTTGACTACTGATGAACTTGCATGTAACACCATAACAGCTTATACACAAAGGAATGAGCTGAAATAGTTATATGTGATGTGATGGAGAGTTATACTCAAAGAACACATAGGAAAGTGGATAAAATGAGTCAGGTCTTTGGAGATTTACAGATTTTATATTGATGTAGATGTATTGAAATATGACTGCAAAAATTTGGTGTTAAATAAAATGCTGATTTTTTTTCAAGAAAGTTGTAACCTTACAATTAGGTTTTACCACTCAAACTAGTGATGAGTCCAGGTAGCTGTAAGAGACAAGTAGATAAAATAAAGCAGATTTAACTTGCAACTTCAAACAATACTGCTGTTCCAGGTTTAATATTTTTACAGGTTCCTTATCATGTTTTTTCTGTGTTTTTAAGAAAATGTTAAAGTGGTGCCTTTGAAGGAGACTGAGGTAAAAATACATGCTTTGGAGTCTGTAAAGAAGGTCGACGGCACCTGTGATCTGTTTGTGTTCATGCACAGACTATCTCACTGAAACTGGACAAAAAGTCTGACTGCGCTATCATCAACATCACGCCAATGTGGCAACATTTTATGGGATTTTATGACTTAAAAACAATCACCACACATTTCAACTTTCTGCAGTGATGTCTTCATATGAGGAGATACAAGTGCATTAATAAATATATCAGGAAACAACAACACGTTTTCCTCTTCAGGCCTCCAAAAATGATTAAATTACCTGATGAGGTCTTTAATCTATTTTTGCTTTCATTAACTAACCCCAGGTTTTACAGCATGTCACCTTTCCTGAGAGCTCATGACTTGTTGTTGTATCTCTTCTTGCAGGGGCGTCTGAGAACAAGTTTATGTCATCTTACTGCAAAGAAATCACATTTGAGTTCACACTGAACTTTACAGTGTTATTCTAACGGAGTTTTGTGTGTTATGAGGTAAACAGTTTCCCCCATCTTTACTGTCTAACTTTCTTTCCAAACCACAGAAGCAACTTCACCAGAGAGGAAAACGGGACCTAAAACACAAATAAAAAAGTCAAAGCGGGGCCTAAATTGGATCATATTGTGTGATTACAGAGTCATGTATGGGATTTTACCACTGATATACCAGAATGTTTTTTTGGGAAAATGTGCATTTTATTTTTCGCACTCACACATAAAAATGCCATAATAAAGTAAGAGCACAAGAGAATGACGCACAATCCCTGTCCTTAAGTAACTTTATCATATATTCATTTGAATATTAAATCAAACCCTGGGTAAAGAGTAAAAGGCTGTGCATGTCTGTGTATCTCGTGATTTCATCACAATGAGTGAATTTCACTCATGAAGTTGCGCCTCTTTAACTTCAGGAGACATGAGGGGGTGGTGTGGCACAGTTGCCGGGTTGTCCGAGCCGCGGCGGCACACCCAAACGCACCACGGGCGCTTTCGGCCCCTGAGTAAACAGCGGAGATGCGTTCAGGGCCTCCGGACGTCCCGCTCGCGCAGAACAATCGCCTCCTGCGTGTTCGCGCTCGTGGGTCAGGTGGGCGTGTTTGAGCGCTGCCATTGGCCGCCCCGCTGCTCCTTTTCCTCCTCCGGCTTCCGCTTTCTTTTCATGCGCACGCCCAGCCACTGAATAATGATAATAATGATCAAGATGGCTACTACTGAATCCTCCTTGCGGTAGCCAGCCACCAATTTCATGGAAGCGCCCAAAACCGCGACTGCGCGCAGTTTGAGAGCCTCGTAGTCGGCGGGGTCGGTGCCAGCGGCGCCGCTGTGCGGATTAACACGGGCCGAGCGGAGGTAAAAGTCATTGTGTTGCCCGCAGCGCTCGCTCGGAGGACGACAGCTAGCAGAGCAGCGAGCTAGCCGCGGACTCGTCGAGCGGCTCCCCCCGGTGTTTCAGCCCGTTTCAGGCGCCCGCCGGTCGGACGGAGCGGAGCGCAGACACGCGCCCGATGGCAGAGCCCAGGAAAGTGCCGTTCGTCACCATCTCGTCCTTCAGCACCTCGCCGGAGTCCAGCAAGAAGCGCCGCCGCGAAGATGAGGCCGTCGACATCACTTTTGGGAAAGATGGAGGTGGAGGTGGCGCGGCGGTCGGGTCAGCGGGAGGTGGAGGAGCAGCGGGAGGTGCGGCGGCTCCGTTTGGGAACGCGAAGGGAGGCGACGCCGAGGCCGAGGAGGTGAAGCCGACCGTCCGCCTCAACCTGCCCCTGACCGAGCCGAGCGAGAGAGCCTCCGCCGAGTTCAACTACGGAGAGCTGCTCAGCTCAACTCTCACTCAGGTGAGGAGGGGCCCGCTGCCGCCGCGCGCGCGCACACACACACACACACACACACACACACTGCTGCTTCTGCTGTGAGCTGCTCTCCTGCTGCTGACCGGTTCATCTCACTGTGATCCTCAGTTTAAGTTTGAACAGCTGATTTTTATATTATATCAGTGAGTGTGGGGAAGTTGAACGTTAAAGGTGCTGATTTGTGAGAAGAGAGAGAGAGAAGAATCCTTTATTAATCCCACTTGGGGAAATTAACAATTTTCACTCTGTTTATTGTACACACATTT
>JBAJHX010000039.1:17225857-17255119 GCA_037176925.1 Amniataba percoides | reverse complement strand
GTCTGTCAATCTAAGCAGTTTGTGAAAGCCTCGATGTGGAGGGTGGCTTGAACTGGCAGTATGAGAAGGTCAGGATTGGCCGGCCCTCCCGCAGCTTCTACCAGATGCTTCCTTTTCTTTCTCCCATCAGAACATTGTCGCTTCACGGTGGACCTCTGAAGCCTACTTGACCAGAGGCCTGGTTTTATCGTCGTCGCCACACTGGTGGGCTTTGTACTTTTTGACCTCGGCCATGTACTTTGACCAAGCATCGCTCTTGCCCGGCTCAGCCTGCGGGAGAAGGAAGCACAGGGTGATTTTTAACAGTGGAGCCAAAAGCATGTAGAGTTCAAACTGACACCCGCAGCTCCACTTACCTCTGAGTCGTGCTTCTGCTTCTTCGCAACCATGCCGGTCTTTAGGAACACACCGCCTCTGCGCTTCCCCACCTGGGTTAGGGGATAGAAGACTGAAACCGTTATAGGAGCCCTTGCAGATGGACTGCCAATGAAGGAGACTACACCAGAGCAGAAGGTCTACATTTAGTCTCCTGCCGTACCACCAGCGAAAGCATCATCAGCGAGGAGCATCCCTAGTCTCGACTGGTCTAACAAATATTACATACTGCCACAGGAAATAAAGCAAGTATGACAAAAAGGCACTGGAAATTAACTCTGAGATGATGGCCATTATTTCTGACTGCAAAAAGTAAAAGTGGCAGGTAGAGTAAGGCTGTCAATCAGAGCATGTTGCTTCAATTTTGGATGTGTTGAGGTATTTCTATCTCATCTTACAACTGCCAAACCCCTTACAAAGCTCGTCACGGGAGGGGGCTTCCTCTCCACTGATGTCTGTCCTTGCTCGGTGGCTCTCGCCTCTCCACCTGTGTGCGCCGTGCCCTTTTTCCTCCTCTCCTCCTCCTCCATCTTCTTCTTGAACATCTCCATGAAGCTGCCGTCGTTGGCGAACACGTTGCCGCTGGGCCCCGGGGCTTTTCCGGCGGTCGGCGCCGGGCTGCCGGAGGGGGACGCCGGGCTGCCGCAGCCGGAGTCCCCGCCGCTGCTGCCGGAGCCGCTAGTTTGAGGTTTGCCTGGTGCCCGCTTCGGATCCATGTTTCCTGGGCTTAATGTTCAGAACCAGGCCACAGTCCGGCGGCTCAGAGCGAGTGTGTGTCCGAGTAACGAGCAGCGTAGTCGGCCCTCAACAAACACCGCCGCTGCACCGGAGGGCTTCACCCGAAAAATTATGTATAAAAAGCTCCGGAGTCTGTGTGAACAGCTTCACAGTGCAGAGGAATACGTGTGTTTTTAATATGAAAAAGGCGAAATTCTTAGGCGAAAGTCTTAAAACGCCTCCCTCAGTCCGGTTTCTATCAGTTACCTCCTGACAACAACAAAAGCAGCGCTGGCTCTGCGGCTAACACACCTGCTAACGACGCCCGGTTCAGTGAGGCCTCCACGGACAAACTAGCTCAGCCTGACCCCCTCTTATTGTGCCGGTCGTGTCCGGAGCTACTGCTGCGGGTAAGGAGCTCTGTTCAGCTCGGCTACGCGCCGCACATACACAGAAACTCGCAGGTTTTCAGATTTTTACCGACGCGTCTCGCTAACTTTCTCCCTCCGTCAGGCGTCAGCCATGTTTTCATCTTCTACCGACTACGATGACGTCACGGCGCCCCCTGCCGCGCCGGAAGTGGAATTGAAGTTGTCAGATTAAAGTTTTAGGATCTTTATTGTCACCTTTAGAAAAAGTCAGTGACACATGAGAAATCTATCTATCTATCTATCTATCTATCTATCTATCTATCTATCTATCTATCTATCATTTGAAAATTCTCCTTTTATGTGTGGAACTTACTTTCTTTAAAAAATAAAATGTAGAATAAGAATAAATGAGTGCTAATGTTCAAATGTTTGTTTTTCAGCCATCCCCTGAAATAAAAAACACTGGTCTGAAACCAAAAAGTCCAGGTGTTTGGCCTCGTTTCTCCTGAGAGGTGGTTTAGAAACTGGTACTGATCCTCTGAGACCACAACACTCCTTGTGACAGTACTCGATCACTGGAGTCCTTGTACTGAGGAGTTGGGTTGATTAATACATTTGCTCAAATTGATTTGCTGGCCCATTAACACTGCAGAATCTCGAATATTTCTTCTCCATTTTACATGTTAGAGCTCCCTCTGTGTTTAAATGTTTCTCAGTCCTCAACATTTCTTATAATTTCCAAATTCATGTGAAAAATAAAGGAGATTTTTCAATGTGGTCTCAGACATCAGGACCTGGAGTGATGTACTGCTCTGCTTGGGTTGAAAAATTAAAACATGTTGCACAATATAATACTAAACTTGTGTCTTCACATGTTTAGGGGCACATATATACTTTACCTTTGTCCTTCACCATAATATTGTATATCATTAATCAGTTAAAATGAAGAGAAAATACTTCCTTTTGTCTATTTCATTTTTTATGTTATATTCTATAATCATTTCTTATTTTATTCCATGTCTTGCATTTCTTACTGTCTATTGTGTTTTTGCTGCTGTTGCGCTGTAAATTTCCCTGTTGTGGGACAAATAAAGGAATCTGAATTGTTCCCTTACGGATAAATATAGTCTTATGTCACTTTGCACTACATCCCTGGGGCTTTCTCCATTACCAGTTTTGAGAAATATAAGATTTGGTAAATTTGTCAGTAGAGGTCTAGAATAGTCACAAAAGTGTATTTTAAAGTTTAACTATTTTCTGTTACATTTTCTAGTTTAGTTCTTGATCATATCTGACTATTGTATGCTACTTTATTTGATTTTGTTTAAGTTAAAATGTAAGTGACTCATTGTTGCCAAGTTAGACTGAGCCACTTATCAAGTCCTTGAGACGTGCTTGTTGAAAGTGGTGTGATACATAAACAATGCTTTCACCATTTTACTCAGTTGCTTAGGCCGTTGCACAAAGGACGCGAGAAGTCTGACTAATCAGTTTGTCATTTAGATCATGACAGAATTAAAGTGTACCCACCAGAAGCACCAAGGTGATAAAACCTGGGTCCGTTTTGTTTCTCAGATCCTTCTGGAAGTGTTTAGAAAAGCTTTAGTCAGTGCAGACTGTTAAGCGCTTCTTAAGTTGACTTTAAATGTGTTGGCAAAGAGAACACCAGACATCTCTTATCTTAAGATCCCATTTATTTGTAGTGCGAAAGTAGAACAGACTACAAATCTTTAACTTGCCTCAGATCCCTGTGTGAAGTACGTTATGCTACAATCTACTAGACCATTAATATGACAACAAACACTGACAACCTAAAAGTTAAACCCTTCAAACCATGCAAATGTGTAGCAAAGGTAGTGACTTAAACACCATAAATAACAACTCAAATAATGAAACATCAGTAGAAAAATGTGAGCACACAACGGCAGGATTGTGGTCTGTGTAGAGCGTAGCACAAACGTTCACAGGGACAAAGTACAAGTCTTGAACCTGAAACTCTGATATGGGACACACTACAATGTGCTGCAAATGAACCAGTAGTGAATAAAGGCCGACGTAGTGTTGATAAGTCTATTACAGGCTCAACCTTTATACCCGCCTCCGACTTCCTGTCAGAAGACAGAATTCCAGCGTACTGATGAATACATCTCCTTCCAGTTCAGTTAAACTGTAAGTGAGGTCTAGCAGCAGTAAACAACCATTAGCTGAGTCACTATTTGTAGTGTTTCCATCAGTATTGACTAAATCCCACTATATATGGGGTTTTCAGTCTGTGTGATAAACTAGGAGGCCTTCAGTTGCCTGTATTCACATCAGTTATGGAGTCTAAAGTGGTGAGTGCATTTAGGTCCTTCCCACAAACAACACCCTGTTTCGATCTTTGGGAAGAGGGAGGAGAATGAAAAAAAAAAATCCAATTTACAAGGTACAAATAAGAACATTATTAAGAAAAATCATTTGCTCAAGTCACATTATGAAAGTGTGACATATTCTGTAAGTAAAATCTATTAGTGCCAATGAGACAGGAGAAAGGGGTTGACACTGCTCACATCTCAGTCTTCAGTCTCAACCATAGGGGGGAGTAGTTTTAGTATTCTGTGAGGCACTGAACAAACCCGCCCTTCTTGGAAAGTGCTTTGGTGTGTCTTCATCAAAATTCCAGTTGATTCTCATTATGAATATAAAGTTGACAAAAAGTGACTCAATTGAATACAAAGGTCAGGAAAAAAAATGACTAAAGCTATTAACACACTTTCATGATCTTTACATCTTTTTAAGGTCCTTCAAATTAAAATAAAAAAGAAAAAAAAATCAAACTCACCACAAAGCACATGGTCAAGAAGACAAAAATAAAAGCTACGAGAAAATCCAAAACAAACAAAGATGTACTGAGAGCTGAATATGATGTTGTCAGTCTATAACCTGTGGAGCTTTAACCCTTACAATAGTCATTTAACACCCTAATAACTCCTCTCTAGTCTGCCACATTTGAACTGTGACCTTGACAAAACTGTCTGACATTTTGTTCTACTGTATAACATAAAAGATAAAAAAAAGTTTAAATAGACCTTAAAGAAACAGGACTGAGCTCAAGACGCTACAGAGGAAATAAAAGTCACCTTAAAAGGTGACATGGCCTCTCTTCAGGCCTTAAAACTCCTTCCAGTTCTGTTCAGTGGGTTAACTCTGAATCCAATCAACAGCAGAGTTAAACACAGCAGTATCTTTCACCTCTGGGGCTCCGGAGAAAATAAGACATTCTCGTATCAGTAAGCGCCAGCAGGGGGCAGTAGCAGCATGAGGAATAATCTCTGAGGTGTAGCGATCCAGTGAAGGCATAACGGCAAAAAAAGTACGGGGAGTTCAGATGAAGTCTACAAGAGATCACCTCATCTTTGCTACGTTTTGTCTCAGCTTGCGTCTTCTCCTGGAGGGAAACCTTATCTGGGATGATGTCGTGTCAGGCCTCTCCTGGCATTGGTGGACTGCCTCTGCTGAGCGAGGAAGGACATGGCCTGGTTAGAGGGGCCGAGCCGCTCGCCAGACACTTTCTGATGCAATGCCATCCCCTGGGAAAGATAAACATAATAACAAGAATGAGAAGAAGAAGAGGAAAAAGAAAAAAATAAGAAAAATGTTGGCCTAGAAACCACAGTTTCATAAAACCAAAAGGTGTACAAAATGCTGTGCAGCCTTCTACATGTTGTGTTTCTACAAACACTCACCATGTTGTACCATGCAGTGATGATGAGTTTCTCCTCCTGGTCATGTCTGGCTCTGCTCTTCTCATAGTCATGCTGCGCAAAAGGAACAGATCATCATGCATTAGCAAGATTCAAAGAGCTAGAGTAGCCTAATTTGTGTCCTCGTGTCGAAAAGGCTCAGACCTCCAAGTGCTGGATTTTTCTTTCCTTTTCTGACAGCTGGTTTTTCAGTGCCTGAATGTCAGGAGAGACAGTCACCGGCTGCTGCTTGGGATCCAGGGTTTTGATGACCTGTGCATGCAAAAAGGACATTACTTGAGGCGCCTTTTAAGATTTCACAAAGCTCAATTTGGGGCCACAAAAGGGTTTATTTAGTACTCCATGAGACCCTTAGACAAGTTCTGATGTGTAAAATTGGCAGCATTTCCCTTTAAACTGTTATTTTAGAGCCATATACTGCGGACAACATGTTCTGTTAGCCGGACTGACCGTTCTCGCCTTATCCACGTAGCGTTTGTATCGCTCCTCCATCTGCTTCATGTCCTCATCTTTCTTCCGCAGGATCTCCTGGAGTTCATCTATCTTCTTTGCCACTGACAGGGCGAAAAAGGAAAAATGAAAATAAATTATTTGTCAAGAAGAGAAGAAATAGCAGACACTGGCAGGTGCTCAGGGAGGCAGCGTAACATTTTTTAAAGGAATGACTTACTGTTGCTGTCCACTTTGGGCTCTAGGTCATCAATGACCTCTCTTTTCTTTTGCAGATCTGAGTGAGCTTCATGGAGCTTTTCCCTGCAATGATCACACATTAAGAGTGTGTGAATTCACTTTTGTTTGGGATCCACGTGGATGAATCATCTGTGAGAAGCAGCAGAGTACTTACAAATGCTCCTCAAGCTTTTTCTTCAGCAAGGAGGACTTCAAAGAAGAGCGGGGAAAAAAAAAGACATTAAACTCAGTTACAGTCTTATTTAATGGCATGCACAAACACAAACACAAACACAAACACACACACACACACAGTATAAGCTTTGCAAGTCAAGCTGTCAAAGAGTTAAATCATGGGCCACTTGGACAGAGGGTGGGCCGTACTTACGATGGCCTGATTTTGGCAGAGTTGATCGATGGGGGCAGGCAGACAGAGGGACAGACAGACAAACAGACAGAGAGGGGCGGGCGTTAACAGTGAATCAGCACAGCAAACATGAGTTAAAATCCCACACGACATCAAAAGAAGTATCAAAAGAAGGAAAACAAACACTGCAGTCCATGTCAGTGAAGTCTCTTCAGCAGTAACCATTAACATACTCTGTGCCATGCAAACACACAGTGAGTGCTGCCTGAAGTGTTACTGCTTCAATTAGGAAATATTATTCTTGACTTGATCGCTTTTAGGAATGACATGAAATCAATGTTGTTGCCTTTCAGTTTCACAGTATTGTGGATACACGCTGGCTTGACAGGCAACTACAGAAAATAATTCATGATTTCACCCAGCAGATCAGTTTCAGAAAACTACAGTATGTGATGAGGGAAGATAATAAAAATGAAAAAAGTGGACAGACAGGGAAGAAAGGAAGTCTCTCCACTCACATCCTCAGTTTTGCTGTCCTGCTCCTGGAGAGCTTTCTGGAGCTCCTCTACCTGAGAACGCAGCTCTGAGATCTGCTGCTGGTTTAATCTTGGAAACAGACAAGGACAGACAGAGGACAAAGAGAAAGGTTAGCAACAGAAACAAAAACAACAACAAAAAGAAACAAGAAAAAGAGAGAGAGAGCATGAAAAAGGAACTTTGTGAAGAGAGTAACAAACAAAAGGGAGGTCGGCGGTAGAGATGAAACACAAGGTTATCGAGTTGCGTCTGTGGGTGGAAGATGTTTGCAAAGTATCATGTGGATCTCTGTACATCTGCTGGAGGGAGTGTTCATCCATTCTACCAAGTGTGCTGCCTGGCCATTCACCGCGTTTTATCTACTGAGCATGCTCACTCCACTCCTCTCCTCCTGTTACTGTTGCTGAGGATGCTTCCCACACCCTGGGCCTGGTGTTGCATGGACACACACACACACACACACAGTCCACCCACATGTCCACATGCCCACAAGCATGTAAACACACACATACACACACGCACACACACAGTCAAGGGACAATCTGGCTTTCTGCTGTCTGTACTTCAGTCCAGCCCACACAGCTCAGTTGAACACACAGTCCAGAGGGTGAGTTGACATTTAGGCAGATATCACTCCCACCATCAGCCAAACAAGCAGCTTAATGTCCAGGAACACACAATATGGTGGCCTAGAAGGGGAATGATTACTTAACATGAAGTCTGGCTCATTGTTCTGTAATATTGAGCATACACACCCCCCTCCTTTACCTGTTCTGAGTTTCCAGGGAATTCTTGCTGCGCTGAGCCTCCTCCAGCTCAGTCTGCACCTCCACTAGTTTCTGTCTGTAGGTCTCCTCCTGGACGCACAGCATCTTGTTTTCGTTCTGTAGACGCACCACTGTCTCCCTGTTGAAGGAAAAGAACGGTAAGAGAAGAAGGGGAATATGAGGAGCAGGAAAGGGGGAAAAGAAAGAAGTGGAGGACAGATGAAGTGGGCCAGAGAGTGGCAGAGTCATGAGAGGTCTGTCGAGTTGGCCGCGCCTGCTGTCCGACAACGCCCCGGCCAAATGTGCAGCACTGCCATGTGTCGCTATTTCGGGCGCCAATTGCTCCTCATACTACAGAGAATGAATATAGGGCACAAGTGGGCTACTGATAGTGACACCAACGAATGTCTGTTAGAGGTTTAGGAAGAAAATCTCATCTGTTACGCTTTCACTGGGTTGCCACGTACACATTAACCCTGCAGAGCAAGGCTTATTCTCACACCCCAAACCAGGATAATAGACATACTTGATCTCAGTAGGCATGATCTCTGCGGCGAGGTTTCCTACTGCGACATCATTGTCACACAAGCCCCCTGCGGAGAGAGAGAGAGAGAGATTAAGTGTCAGCTGGTAACAGATTGCATTAAGTAGCTCTATGTGCTTATTTTTGTCACAACAGGATACATTTTATATTCACAGAACATCTTTACATGTACAGATCTGTAAGAGGTTAACAAATGGTCAGTTATCAAGACATATGGCTTCAAAACTGTTGTTCTCTTATATGCTGTTATGAAAAGAATCTACCACAAATTGAGGCTGAATTATTTTACCATTTTGTACTTGTGTCCAAATTGAGTGCAATTACCACAACTCACCAGCTCCACTGAGACACCTTTGCTGGACCTGTGCACACCTGAGCTCATCGTTTGTCTCCCGAAGTGTGTCTCTTTCCGAGATCAGACGCTAAAGAACAAAAAAAAAAAAAAAAAAAAAAACACTCACTCACACTGCTTTAGTTGTATTTGAAAAGTAGTATTAGTCTACAAACTCAATCCAGTGTTAACCTGCTAAGTGTAGAACAGATACATTTTAAATAAAACTCAGAGGCCTGACAGCATAATGGTGATCACATGGCCATGATGTCCAGGCCATGTTGTTGTCCCTCTTTCTCTCCACAAGTTTATTTTGAGTATTCTGACTAATCAAATAACACTTAAAATGTCAAAAAATTTTTCAAAAGTTGTGCTTCATTTCTTTTTGTAAGATCAGCGGTGGTATGCTGATGGAAATGGACTTACTGTCATTTTACATTTGGGCTAAGGACAGTAATTGGGGTGAATCAGACTTGTGTAACTTCTCGACCCCCATGAAGCGACACGTTTTTGCTATATGTAGACTCACACTCTAGACAGAAGTAAATGTACACTTCATGTCAGTACAGTATGTATTTCTTAATTACTCCCACGAGTAACCAAGGACATTAATCACTCCTGTCAGATTGCAGAAGGTGCTAGAATTGACACAGGATGTGGGACTCCACTGAAGAATAGTACGATATTTGCCTGGCAACAATTCCTTCTGCAGGGATGTACGTCCTGTAATATTCACAACAAATGGTGGTCCACACAGGGCTCCTAATGCTGAAATTAAGTCTGTAATGCACTTTTCCTATTAATATGACTAAGATATCAGACAGTGCCACTACAAACAGATGCTCAACGCTGATAAAACAGCACAGTAAAAGAACTTTGTAGCATGTGCTCATTCTTTCCAGACAATGTTCAACAACTCACTTCTTTCTCCTTCAGCAGCGCATCATACTTGTCGTGGAGGTTTTTGTACTCAAACTGCCATTTCTCAGCTTTCATGGCCTCTGCCGAGTGCTTGGTGTGAAGCTCATGAGCCTGCAAGTCAGAGAGCATAGCAACAGCCTGTGTTGGCAAGAGCTCTCCACAAAACTGCAAGGTTTTCCAAACACGTGCGCGAGCCAGACTGTGTTTAACATCACTTAGACATCAACACAGGAACAAGTATCACTTTCCCTCCTCTTCTCAGCCCACAGCTTGCCTGTCTCTTGTAGGTGTCCAGCTGATTGCGGACGGCGTTCGCCCTGCGGAGCTCCTCCTCCAGCTCACAGGTGCGCTGCATGTACACGGTGTTGCGCTCCTCCAGGAGGCGCACCTGTCTGCGCAGGTCTCCTAGATCCTCCAGCTTCTTTTTGTACGTCTCCACCAGTGCTTCAAGCTGGTTCACCCGGTCAGACGAGTGCCTGAGGGGGAGGAGATGACAGTGTGGGAGGCGTTGAGTAGGAATACGACTTTTAGTTTGAAACAATACATTTGTGTGGATATGTACTTAAGTACTGAAAACCAGCTACTCTGACGCAAGCTGGTGTGAGGGCATGAAATTCATATTATCAACACAGATGTCAGAGAGAGGAGCTGAATGCACGTCTGTGTGTGGGCAGCGTGGGAGTTGTTTCTGTGAGTGTAAATTGATAATAGATGAACTACTGCTTAAAGAAAAGGCTGGTGATAATCTACATTTTTGACACTGTCAATAACGCCCTTAAAAAGATACAAACCAACCGGTGTTTTTAAACTTCATTTCCCTGTCAATCAGATCCAAGCCCACTGATTGCTACAGAGGATAGAACTCTTGAAATGGGCCAAAGATATATTGTTTTATATATATAAAAAAAAGTCTGAGCAATTTCCTAAATCAGCTGGGACTGTAGTTTTAGCAAATGTTACTCAAACAAAAAGAAATGATGAAATTGATATGGATGATTTCCATAAGGAAAGTCTTTCTGAGTACGGCACTCTTAATTCTGAATGGACTGTATTCTAAAAATGTCCTTAATGTATTGAGTCTTCCCTATTCTCACACTGCATAATCTAAAATGCCCTGTTGGAAAGCTACAGAGCACAGAAAACCCTCATTATCTATGTGATTTAACGCCCACCGATCGTGACTTTCTGCACTTTGGCTGAGTACAAACTTAGGTTCACTTGTGAGAACACCTGCACTGTTCAGGTTACTGCAACAAATTAAATGCCAGCGCTGGTCTCACCTGAGAATGTCCATCTCGTCTTTGAGGGCCTGGGCCTCCTGCGCCAAGCTGGTCAGCTCTTCATTACGCTGCTGTAGATCGACTATCTCGCGCTCCAATATCTCCCCCCTCACGCGCATGTCATCTCTGCTGTTCTCCAGTCTGTAATATACATGAAAAAAGAGTAATGAAACATGAATGGACCTATTGTGAGATACTAAACAGAATAAGATGACTTAATAAATACTGATTTGAATGTGTATATCATGTAATCTCATCATGTATGTATATCTTTAGAAAATCTGCAGCTACATTTTAAAGGTTGAGCAAATTATCTAAATGTCAAAATGTCTATTATGTAAAGGCCTGATAAATGTTTGCTTACATATTAAGTACAAGACAGATGTGACTTTTTTCCTCAGCAGCTCTAACTCCATGTGTGTGTATTGACTGTACCTGTAGTTCTCCTCCTGAAGCTGCTCCATCTGACTCTGCAGCAGCAGTAGCTTTTTGCCTGTGATGGCAGTGGTGGAGGCGTCAAGAGAGTCGCAGCGGCTCAGCTTCTCCTTCAGGGAGCGAGTCTCTGCCTGTAGGGACGACTTCTCCTCCAGAGCCACCGACAACTTTGGGGGGAGAGAGGGAAGCAAACATTGTGTAAAAAAAAAAAGCACTAAGATGAGAGTTGAAGTAATGGACTGCTGAGAGAAACACGATGAAGATGCGCAAAGTGACAAATCAACAGCTGCACATAGGGAGGGAAAAGAGGAGAGAAAAAAGATGTGTACATTTAAAGAAAAACATATGATGAAGGTTGACATCTTTCAGTGCTGGTAGAGGTCAGACTTACAGAGGCAAAACATAGAAACAGAGCAACAAACTCACCACTTTTCATGCTTACAGGAGCTCAAACACATGCTTTATTCTCATTTCACATGCTCAGTCGTCAAAAGCTAGTTAGTCAGCTGATGTGCAATGGTCTCAGGCTGATGAGACTTTCTCAATAGGGAGGTTGTTAGCATTAGCTCCAGGGTAAATCAGATCTTCACAATATACATGAATGAATATGCACAGCTCATTGAGGACAATAAATGGTTTTCCTTATACAATTTTACTTCATGGGGGAGAAATGTTGTAACTTAAGGCTGATGAAGATGGATTGAGAAAGAGAGAGACTGCAGTTTGAGGTTGCAACAGTGCTCGCAAAATGTTTGTTTGAGCCAGGCTGTGTGAGGTTACAGTTAGACAAGCTGTCATTCCAACATTAAAAAAGGGGAGTGTATACTTACCTGCTGGACATCTTTCCAGTTTGAAAACAGCAAAACCCTACACTGAACTTTAAGGACAGATTGCATGCTTTAGCACAGGACCAGGAACAGTAAATAGCTTTCACAACAACACAAATGACTAATCCCTAATGCGTGGGCTAAGTAAGTAAACAAACAGGTGGGCAGAGAGCAGTACAAATTATTGTTGGCTACTGCTCCATCCCAAGGCAACGTGTCAGTTTTATCTTGATGTTATGCAACTATTGACTGGGATCTATCTCTGGGATGAAAAAAAATACTAAATTAGTCCCCTCTTCGTCAGTGGTGCAAAAACAAGCCATGGGAACACAAACAAAGTCTCAAGCAGGCTAATCAATAAGGGCCAGAGCACAAAAGCAGCAGGCACACACATTCAACATCATGCTGCAGCCACAGTACAACAAAACTGAGGCCTCAAAGTATCTGAAAGTCAAGAACATAATGGACCATAATAGAATGGTTTTAAATTACTGCAGAACCACAGACTAGTTTGCCTTTTGAGATAATGCCAGTGGCTAATAGACAAAGAGAAGGAAACAAAACAAAGCCCCAGTATACCATCTGAAAGTTATAATTCTTAAGATTTTCGTGGAATCAGACCCAGTTTTGATACTATTTATTATTAGCAGTTATTCAGCAACATTTATTAATTTGAATGAGCTTTCTATATAGCAGTTTTTTAATTGTTAGTTACTGAATCCACCATTTCTACCAGATTTAAATCACCTACCTACATTTAAGGGACTGATAGTAATGCTGTATATCATCATTGTTATCAATCTCACTGTTCAGTTTATTCTACTCACACCATGTAAGAACTGTATTTAGTTCATGTGAATTCTAATCCAAAACTTCTTACTGCTACTACTGTTACCTCCAAAACATGGGGTAGCTTTTATTGTGAAGCAATCAACAGAAATGGCATGTAGTCACAGGTTAAACTGACAGTGATCATTCATCAAAAGTGCATCTGCATAATAAGGACAGAACATCTGGGGCAATTTCTGCACACCTCCAACTTCTCAGCAAGGTTACCAACTTCATTGTGCCATGCTGGTGAGTGAATTTAAAACTTGTGCAGTATGAAGTCAGAATGCCTTGGTGCGATGGGAGCATGATGGAAGAAAGGCCAATTACTGTCTGACTCCTTTATTATTCCAATGTGATTCAAAGTTTGGTTGCACTGTAAAGAGTTTCATCAGTGGCTCACTACTGTCTTTCTGTTAAAGAAGCATTTGCTGCCTTGAAATTCTGGGTCCTGAAGTATTAAAATAAACTTGATGTTGCCACCAATAACCACAGGCATTTACTGATTAACCAGGAGTAAAATCTTAAGGATTGTAACTTTTAAGTCTCAGGAAATGTTTGCAGATTAAGAAAGACTTTGTTCCCATTTCGGTGTACCAACCTGATGTTCCAGGTCTCGGCAGCGCTGGCTCAGGTCCTCCTTCTCATCTGCCTCCTCACTTAGAAAATAATACTTCCTGGACTGCAAACACAGAACCAGCAGAAGAGAGGAGAGGAGATGACATAATACTCACAGTAGGAGGGAGTAAAGATTAATGAAAGAGAAGGGGGAAAACACAAAAGAAGGATGTAACAGATCCTCTAAGTGAAGAACACGGGGAGAATGAAAGTGTTCACCTGGTAGTCAAAATCCCCATAGGTCTCTGGGCTTCCTGGCTCAGATGAAGGCTCCTTTGATAAGAGCTAAATCAAAGCAGTCAGGAAAGTCAATGAAAAGCTCAAATACAAGAACGGTGTTTACTGGGTTTTCTGAATAACTTTGTTAGGTAAAATCTGGAACAGGTTTTTTTTATCCCTCCAATGATTTTCCAGTCCCATGGGTGCAATGAAACACTGAACATGTTCTTGAAATATCTAGTATGGTTTCTGGGACTCTGTTCAGTCTTATGCTTATCCGGATTTCTTTGATTCAGAATGAACCATGACTAAGAGATGGGATTAATGCAAAGTAGGGAGAACCAAGGGGATAAGCGAGAGGCTCACTCACCTCCTGAATGGCTGTCATCACAACGTGCTGGACAGATTCCTCAAGTGTCATTATCTGCTGGATTTGCTCTGTGTTTAGAAGACAAGAGAGAGCAGTGAAGATGCAGCCAAATACAGATTAACACAAATACCCTCCTAAAAACCAAACCAACAGCGCATCTAGCAGCATTTTCAGAGACCCGGTTTCAGCTTTTTGTCTGAGATGCAATTTGTAAAATGGCTCTAAGTGTGGGAAAAAACACTTGCGGTCAGTTTATGAACTTGTGATGATCAGACCGTGACTGATATAAAGGACCATGTGATTTGACTTTGAGTTAATCCTGTGTGCTATTTTCACAGATGCCTGCATCTACTTGGTTTTCATCCCCCTTACAGCACACACCTTGTTTCTTCTCACAACTGACGGCACAGCCCAGCACGAGCTGTACCAGCTTGCCCAGTTCAGTGACATCTCCCATCTCTCCTATTAGGTTCACGTCTGGCAAGTGCTCATCTGATACCTGGTGACCGAGCACCTGTTCATGGAGAGTAAAGTGAGACTTTAGGATTGAGCCTGGGGCAAGTTTAAGAGTGCGCTTTAAGTGGCAAAAGTTGGTGAAAGTGATAAAATCTTCTTACATCGTGATAGTATTCCAGCATGCTCTTGAGAATCTTTTTCAAGTTGCTGACCTGAAAGCCCCAAATCAGAGTTACAATCATCATTTTAATCAGGGAAAAAGAAGTCAATAAAGCCCAGACATCTTGGTCATTCCAGGCTGCTGTAAGGGTATTCTGTCAGATCCTGCTGTTTCACAGATTACCTTGAGGCGCCAGTTCTCCCCGCTCTCCTCCTTGATCCTGCCCAGCCATGTCTCATTAAACCAAGAGGGATCTCTGTTAATGAGAGTACAAGAGAACTCTAGTGACGACAAGGACGACACATCTCTCGACATCAAGATTCACACGTGGCCGCAGGGCAATGAGGCCCTGTGCTTCTCTTCTGCTAAGCACAATGACATTTGAGTGGAACAGTTCATTAAAGTCACATGTCACACGTGGGAATAATGCTCAAGAAGCAGTTAAAGTGACCTTAGACACAAATTTGTCAGTGGGCGTGTGGGTACAAGGAAAACACAAATACTCCTTTATAAGCCAGAAAGATCCATATGCCCGGACAGTTAAAAAAAAATAGAAAAAACCAAAGCCCTTATAGGCCACAGCTTGCCAAATCACAAATCCAGACACTTCATTAAAATTTGCATACACAATACAGACTACTGCAATGTACAATTCAGAGCAAACCACACAGATAAGCAAATCTCCAACTCCAGCACTGAGTTAATTTTCTATCAGCCGCTTGTTCCTCTGACTCTGTGTGCACTTGAAATGATCACAGTAACACAATCACAATAAGTACTTGTGCATTTGTGTGTGCTTACATTCTGTGCAGCACATGTGCAATGGCCACTCCACTTGTCAGGTCGTGCTTGCTGTTGCATGACGGCACCTGAAATGTCTGTAACTGAGGATGGAGACATGAAGGATTAGTCAGTGAAGAAGTAGGCTTTAAAAAAAGCTTTTATATTTGTTGCACAGGCATATTTTAATAAACTTAACAGAACTAAACTGATAACTGTATGAATGTGTTAGTCATCCTTTAGCGCAAATGCAATTATTGATCATTTCCATTGTCATTGATTGTTTGGTCCAGAAAATGTTGAAGATGGCGATCACAGTTTTCCTTAAATGTCTTGTTTTGCCCAAAAGGCAAAAAATATTCAGTTTACTGTCACAGAGGACTAAAGAAAACAAGAAAATATTCACATGTGAGAGGCTGGAATCAGGTAATTGGGACAAATTTTCCTCATTATAAAAGCAGTTTCGAACAAACAACTTGGTATCCGGACTGAACAAAACTACAGTGGCCAAAAGGCAGATACTTGTAGTTGCAGTCCTACTTATCGAGCCTTTAAAATTAGTTGGTGCCTGTGTGGAGAGAAGTGCCAAACAGGTGGATTTTCCCTGAGCTTGAGAAGTTACTGTGTTGGACAGCCTGACATTTTTGCATAAGTCTCTCAGCTTACACACTTGCCTATTTGGGTTTGTTTTTCTGGCAGTCGTTTTGCTGACACCGCTATCAGTTTTGCACTGATGACGAGCTGCAGCAAACTTATCAGCGTGTGTTTACCCAGCTAGTTAGCTTAGCTGGCTAGCGACAGTTAGCTCCCAGACACACACCTTTCACACCTGCCAGCTGCTTAAAACACACCCGGTCATGAAAATGGGTATTTATCCACAATGCGCAGGCTTCACATACAAAAAGTAAGGTTGTTTTTTTCCCTTCACTTTGCGCGCACCTGGTGTCACCTGTTAGCCGACTGTTAGCCCGGCTCGGACTCTGAAGTCAAACTCACCCATGTTAGCAGAGAGTCACACAGCTCTGCTTTGTCCAGACTCATTGTGTGCTGTGTCCGGGCAAACACCACAGCAGCAGTAACAGCAGCGAAGGCTTTCTCTCTCACGACTTCTGTTTTTTTTCCCCCTGAAGTTTGTTACTCAGCGCTAACTCCCCTTCACGTCAGACATTGTCCGTCCCCGGCCTCCTGCTGCTGCTCCTCCTGCCCCCTCTTCGCCTTTCAGCTCCTGCTATCCGAGCGAGCTTCCGTATTAAGAGCGTTGCTATGGAAACGGATTATGTGGCGGGTCAGCTTGTCTGGTCCTGGAGAATAATAACAACAACAATAACATAATAATAAAGATAAAAATAATAATAATACTAGCCTGCTGTCTTTTTAAGCTCTCATAATCGTGTGTTGGCTATCACGAATGCGGGCCAATTAAGCATTATAAAGCATTTAATGCATTTTATTTAATTTATGTAAGCAGGAAAAGCTCACTGAGATAAGGGAAATCTCACCAACATAGGCAACAATAGCACGGAGCCGCTATGGAAGCTCAGTGTGATAAAAACAAATGTCCTTTATGATAATAAACTTTCTCATAATATTAAGGTTAGTATATCGAAAATAATGAGCTACTATATCAAAATAAGAACCTAGTATCTCAGAATCTCGAGAAACATCCTTAAAATAAAGAATAGGCCTATAAGTTATCTCAAAATAACTCTAAACCAAACTCTGACTAAAATTAATTTGTGATACTAAGTCATTGTTTTGAAATACTAACACATTGTTTTGAGACAATTTCTCATTATTTTGCTACACTAAGTCATTGTTTTATATTTTCTCATTATTTAGTTATACTAGTTATTAATTTGAGAAATGTTCTCATTGTTTTGTAATACAAGCCCATTCTCTTCATATACTAACTCATATGTTTGAGATACTAAATCATTTTGTCACATTAAGTCATTATTTTGCTATACTAACTCACTATTTGGATAAAGTTTCTTGTGGTTGTGATATAGTAAGTATATAAGACCCCCTAAAGCAGCCAGCAGAATGAACACCTACCCTTTTTTATGACAAGACTATGTAAAAAAAATATCAAAACTTGTGGGAAACACTTGGAAATCCTACTTTTATAACAGGAGGAATGTGTTTTGTGTTTTGATGAGGTAACTTCTCTCCTACGCAGAAAGAATGAGCAGCAGTTCCAGGCCAAGTTGTTTGGTTTTATTATCTAAAGTGGAAAATCCCGACAATGAGTGGTGGCGTATCCCCCACTGCCTTTTGCTGTCTTTCTTGCTATATCTAAAGTTCCTTAAGGCACCACTGGATGGCTCTAGTTAACTAGTAGCTATAGCAGGCAGCCTGATGCGCCTCTGCCTCACACTGGACGTGACAGGTGTTTTGTAAAATTTCTTTATAACAGGAAAGTTTCTCAGTAGCCAGCATGTGAGTCTTAAAACAGAAGGAAAATTAATCAGTAATATTAATTAAAAAAATAACTGAGGTATTTTCTTATGTGTGACATATGTGATATCTGTGATATAATGTACTTTTGTCCTGTAATGAAGACTTTTAAGTTCTTTTTTACTTTTATATACTTTTATATTTGTATTCGGGGCCCCTAAAGTGGGAACATACTGACCAGTTCACACTGGTTTGTGATGTACAGCTTACGAAAAACTTTAGCAGGTTTCTGTCAGAAGTCGCTCTCTCATATTATCAACATGCTGTCACACACGTAGTCCCTTTCCTCGGTAATCTGCATAGCTCCCACTCCACACGTCCGCTTCCTGCATTCTTTGTCACTGTCTTCAACCAAAGTGCAGCGACCAATCGCACTGAAACGCTGCCCACTGCTTCCTGTTTGCTCTGGCAAACCCAACCGGTGGCCCTGCACCACTGAGCTTATTGAACACCTGCATGAGATGACATATCGCCCATTCTTCCGGTCCTTCCCATCCAAAACCAGTCTGGTCACAGCACCGCCTTACATCTGGCTTTACCATATTTGTCTGGCCAGATTTCCTGTTTTTCTAGATGGTTTTCTTGCCAGAGGTATGCACATGTTTACACATTTCACTCAGCTTGCTGTCATTATAACTAATACCTCAACCACACTGACTCCTGTTATCTCTCAACTGATTATAGGTGAACTTTGATTAGGTACTTTTTATCCTTCCATTTAGTTTTTATCTGCTTGTTCATGACTATATCAGGCTGCCAGTGGAAACACTGTTCTCACTCGAGGCAAAGACTAGGCCTCCAGTCCTGTAAGGGCAGTTGTGGATATATTTACTTCAGAGAGAAATCCAGACGGGGGTCTAAAGTTAAGTAACCCTGGACTGGATTAAGACACCTGGGAGGAAGTGAGGTTCATGACTCGGGGGGGCACAGCAGAGAAGTTAGTCACCCGCTGAGGGATAGGTCAGGGCTGACTAATGCTTGAGTGGAAGTAGGTGTGGTTTTTCAGGGGCTCTGGCGAGGCAGGGCTCAAGTGGAGGCTGCTTATTTTTGGCCAGCTCCTCTTCCTCCACGCTAATTCCTCTTTTCACCCGTTCTCTCTTTCCTTATTCCCCAGATGTGTTTCCTTCCTGAAAGTCAAAAGGCTTTACTTCTCCTCTTTTCCAACACCACACTGACGCACTTGCATCCCTCTGGGGGGAACTAGAAGGGTGGAGGAGGGAGGGCCAGCAGCTAAGATTGAGTAATTATTTCTTTTTTTGAAGCTTGTGGTTTTCTTGTTTGGAAAAAAAATGAGGATAGTTCCCTTTTTTAAAATTCTTTAAGTGCAACGAGCAAACTGTCTGCTGCATTCACACAAGGGCACATAGTTTTGTGAAATTCTCTGAACAGGAGATAAAAACTTTCACATTTTTGCTTTTGTTTAACTGAAGTCCCTCAGCTGCTCAAAAATGTGTTTTGTTTATTGCACCTTCACCTGTAGGTTTGAGCTTCACTGTGCAGAATGATTTGTGCCTGACGCGCAAAGGCTGTTTTCATATTCACCTGTTGAAAGGAGAAAGTGTCTCTGTGCTTACCTTAAATCTCAGTTTAACACGAGTGGGATTTTGTGATGTCATAACTACTTTGGGAGCCAAGCATGAACCAGTGTACAACTTAAAACAAGCGCCATGTGGAAACTCAAAGCCTCCACTGAACACACGCTGAGAGTGGACTTTTCCATGGAGACATTTTGTGTGTAGCAGTGAAACGTCTGAGATGAAAAATGTGTATGTTCTGGATTTTTCAGTGCAGGAGTAGATAGTATTTTAAAGTTTGGCTTCAAATCTTAATACTTCTTCCCAACATCAAGTATCATATACAAATCATTTTTAGGCATTATACATTGAGATTCTAACACAACAAAGCTCAGTACATCCAGAGTGTGTGGGTGTGGTCTGATAAGACAACCAAACCCACCAACTGTCACCAGTTTCTAATTCAAATGATGAGGCTTAAATCCTGATTGGTGCACTGAAACATGTGACATCAGCTTTTCCAGCAGCTACTTTAGATGGGTGAGAACAGCGATGGAAAAACAGAAATACAGAAAAATCTCTCAAGAGAGCTAAAAATAAAACTTTGCCAGAAAATAGTGTGCCCACATAAAATCCGTCACTTACAGTAACAGGCTGATTAGGAAGATGAAACTCATTTTCCTAATCACTGTGTTAGGCCCCCTTTTAATCAGACTTTTTAAGGGAAAACACATCAAACAGAAATGATAATCCCAAGCACAGTATCTTAATATGATTTAAAGCATGTGTGGAGGGGGATCTTCAAGTACCTACACTTTACTTTTGACCCCTGTCCTCATTTTCAGGTCTCATCACTGCCAGTTATTATGAAAACCCAGTACCTAAAAAAACGTCCCCACATGCCTACATCTGAATGAACGCTGTGGTGTGGAGAGACAAAGAAATGCTGCACCTTTAAATGAAGGAATGCCAGCGATGTGTGGCTGTGCCCAGGCATTCGGAGCAGGAATGTACTGGAATGCTGGCAGTGGTTGATTTCCCCCTACAGCTTTCCCAGGTGTTACAGGGAAAGGAAAACAACCAAACCACGGAACAGAATTGGACAGGCCACGAATAACAATAAAAAAAAGGAAAGAAGGCGTGGGTAAAAAAAAAACAAAAAACACTCAGGAGTCTGATTAGAAAGCCCCTTTCTAGACATGAGGTCACGCATACAGCTAGGCGCTGTCAAGACATGTGAAATGAAGGAGGGGAAAACAGAGATTTACGGCCCTCTCTGCCTTATCAGCTGTCTCCTCCCTCCCTCTCCAGCCACAGATTTATGCCTTTGGTAAGGGCAAGTAGTGAGTACCAACCTCACCTCTGGAACCTGGCAGGGAGTGTTTGTTTCGAAACACATGCACGGCAATAAAGACAGGTGGTTGACCCATAGAAAGGGTGTCCGCCTTTGAAAACCAGTTCCTAAATCTCAGGTGAATTATAAAGCGCACATTACGTGTTGAACACATTTCTCCGACACGAGAGAATATGCAGCCAGCGAGTACAGCTCCTCTCCGGTGACTCACAAACTCTTTTGTCTGTGCCACTTGAAGCTGCATTACTGATACAATTACTGATATTACTGATTTATATCTGAGCATCAGTAGCAGAAACTGTAGCCACTGAATCCCACTCTTCTCCCACTTTTCTGGCCTGACCCACTATAACATCAAACCAGAGGCTGAGGAGGAGGAGGTGGGATCAGCTGGGATGTGGTGCCCCCCCCCCCAACATCATCCATCACTGTCGTGTCAAACAGGTGTGCTGTGCTTGCTTTTACTCCCGCTGCACTGTCGAGTTTTGATTCACCGTTTGTTTGCGCTCTTGATAAGTCCCTATCTCAGTCTCTACCTCTCTATTTCTCCATGTCTCGCTTTCTGTTTCGATGCCTTACCCTCCCTCCCTCTCTCTCTCTCTCTTTCTCTTTGTCTCTCTCACACACACACAAACAGGCAGCACATGGCCAGCGCGAGTGAGTCACAGTGGTCTGGTAACAAGTGCCTCTTCTCAGGGAGAGTCCCTCCATGTGTCCTTGTGATTAGGGCCAATCCCCTTGAGTGTATCAGGTGCACTGCTCCTTTGGGCAACGTGAGACGTGTCAGCTCCATTGTCTGCAAGTTGGCAATAAAAATCAGCTCACGCCACAGTGCATTTGACAGATGAGAAAAAATGCTTTCAGAACTTTATGAAAATTGTTGTTTTGACACGACACTTCTAAAATCAGACATACTGAAGTGCACCCAATGAGACCATGGGACTCTGGAGGATGCATATCTCACAACACGGGCTCACAGACGATATGCTGAGAGGGCTGACCTGCCCAGGAGCAACGAGCGCTGTGTCTGCTTACAGTGTGAAGAGACTCGCTATGGAAAAATGATTCATGATTTCTACTGTACTTACTTTTTAAAAGCTATCAAAGGAGTCAAGATGGATCATTCCAGAACAAATTTACAGGGTCCAAAGGTGTGGAGGGACCCTCAAAAATTCCTTGCATTAACAGTTTTAAAATCACTGCGGTTCAATGACTGCCTGTGCACGGGGCCCAGAATTCTGCGTTACACTCCTGTATTCAGCCATGATAGCAGCTCTGTGAGGTTGTACTAAAGACTAACTAGATAACAGTGCTACCACAATAATGTTAAGCAGGTATAATATTTACATTAACCATTAACTCAGTGTGTTAGCATCCTCCCACTGGCTTAATCGCACTAAACACCCAAATCTACAGCGGAGGCTGATGGAAATGTTATTACTTTTGCAGGTCATAAACCCTTTAACTGGACAACTTAATAATCAGAGTGATTACAGTTCTTCCCGTGCACTACAAGAATGTCAATCCATCCCATAGTTGCTGGGATATTTTAGTCTATGACAGATGACAGACACATGATCCACAGAGCTAGATGAATGATATTATTTCCTGCGTCACATACTGTAATGAAAGATAATTTATTTGAACACAGAAGGGTTACTGGGAATAATTTGTTATGAAGTTTGCTGTGAATTGTTCAAATGAAGACCTCTGAGCCTGCTCAAATTCAAGTAACCTTTATACATCATTTGTTTGTACTGTACAAGCCTGATAATGTGTGCTTGTTTATTCATTTTATTGCCATATAACGGGAGCAGCAGATTTTGCTGTCATCAGGTGTGAGTACTATATAATATCTGCAAATATCAGCTCTTGAAGTGTGGTTTAAAGAGTCTGAACATAGTGTTATTTGGTGGTCATGAATGCAATAATTACCGTGCAGAACTAATAACAGGTTTGTAGCGCAGCACTTAAGCCTGCTCCTCCCAGCACATGTTCATAAACCAGCAAACACACCTTATACACCCACGATCAACTGTAACAATAGCGGAGTGTGCGGTGAGCTCCACCTCATCGACACAAGCCAGGTATATCTTTCCTCCACCCTGTTTGCCTTTTCAGCTACACCCCACACACCCTTCGCCAGAATATGATGTCTTATAGGGGTGCTGCATGTGGAACAGGACTCGGTGGCGTGGTCATGCCAGCTGCGGCTGGCTGGATTTGTGCTGAGAGGGTGTGTGGTTAACAAGATCGGGCATGCGAGAAGGCCTGTTATCCCAGTAAAGCGAGCCATCAATGTCAGTACTGCAGAGAATGAGCGAAATTTGTGCTAAGGTAGCATTAACTGTCAGGTTTCTGTGTGAGTGTGTGTGTGAGTGTGTGAGTGAGTGCTGTAAAAGATCAGTATCAAAGGTTAGGTCTCTGCAGTTGTCCCCTGTCTCCATACTGGTTGTGGAAAAATCTGCCTCAAATGCAGCTTCAGTTTAAGCGATAGGAAGTAAAATCCTTAGTCCTCATTGAATACAAAAGGTCAGCAGAGGTTAAAATGAGGCCTTATCTGTCTGCAGAGTTAAATCGTTTTCATTTAAAAATAACATTAGGGAAGACTCTCTTCATAGACAGAATGATTACATCAATAATAAAAGTGTATAAATATAAATAAAAGTGATTCTGATAACTGTAAAAAAATATAAAACACATGCTTTAGTAGCCACATATAGCAGTGATTTCAGATGCCACCATTCTTGACCGTTTGCTGTTGCTGGGTGTGAGACCAGATCCTAATGAGTTGTCAACACATGTCCACAAAAAAAAAATGGCCACACCTTCAACGTTGCACAACTTCCCTATTCTTTCGGTCCGCACACTCTCTGCAAACACACCCAAACTATCTTCACCCTTTGGTCCCTTGCTCTCCGTCCTTCTGCAGACCAGCCTTGCTTAATTGATGCCCTTCCCTAACTGCCTAAATTACACAGCCGGGCTTTGAGGGCAGAAAGTGGGTTGTCAACAAGTGTGGCCTGAGTGAAGCCGCGGCCCTTCACCCGGAGTGACACTCCACCTGACTCAGCAGCACGCAGGCACTGTTTACCGGACCTGTCCACCGCAATCAACACGCCTGCATCGCACTTGACTGTAATTCCACTGTTAACCTCATCACTGCCAGGAGAGGGGAGACTCAGGGTGGGGGGGCGAGTGGAAAAGCCACCCACCCCCCACCATCTTTTGTCCTTCCTCATCCTCGTCAGGGTGCATCCAGGGCAACAAATTAGCCTCTCAAGCAGAGTGCAAACACTCATTCATGCAAACACACAGGCGTACGCAGTGGAAGCATCTGCATAAATTACCCTGCTGATAATTAAATTTGCATTTCATTTCATTTCCTTTTCTCCACATAATGCACAGGAAATCAAATTAAAATTCAATATTCCAATTACAGGCAAAGTTAAAATGAAAATGAAAGATGTATTTAGGCTTGCATATTTTTGGGTTCATTGCAAAGCATAACCCCACAGTAAAGTCAAATGAGTGCTCACATTTGTATTTCTATTTCCCTGCTTTAGGACAGAAAAAAATTGCATGCATGAGTTTTTTTTTTTTTTTTCCTTTGGACAAACCGCTTTTTTCTTGATTTGTTCCTGTACTGTATATATTTTTGTATATCTCTATATGCATGCGCTGTGCTGGGTGCCCACTTGTTGCTCACCCAACTGTCTTCAGCAGTGTCAGCACAAAGCTACTGTCCGACTGAGACTGAGCTGTTCAGACAGGCGCCTACAGTGACTGATCTGGACACAGGTGAAACTCACTGTCTCCACAGCTCGCACACCCAAGTGATGGAAGAGCCCACTGACACCGACACGCAATGACACACAGCCGACTGGTGACCTGAAAGAGTGAAAGCTGCTGACCCCACATGTTGTCTCATTTCTTAAAAAATCCATCATCCTGTGTAAACTTGAGCTGGGCCCTTGTCACGTCTCTGATCTCTGCTTAGGCGATGACTGACACGCAGAACACAATTTCAAAGCCTTTTTGAAGTGGCGATGGCTATCATAAGGTCAACACACTGTAAAAGGTATGCAGTTGTCACACAGTGCTGCTACAAAGAGATACACACACAAAGAAGAAGCGATAGCACCTGTGGTTTAGGAGGTAATTACAGGAGAGCGAATAAAGGTTTCATCTGAAAGGTGTTTGAAAAGGGAGTTGTCATGTAGGATTAGAGCCTCGTTGAAGTGATCACTCCCATGACCTTTCAACTCTCGTTGCGGGGTTAGACTGAAATTCCTCCAGCAGAGCGCTCGCAGCAGTGCTCTCCTTAACCACATAGAGTCGGATGATCTCACTCCCACTCCCTGCTCACAGTTACGCCACTTTTCCTGTTAGTTGCGGGATAACTCACCTCTAGTCAGCCTGGGTTTTATTGTCTTTGCCGATGACATTTTAAGGTGTTACAAACATGACAGGTTGGGTGAAGTTCAAAATGTCAAGATTTATTTCTGCTTCTGATGCAAATAACTTTCTTTGAATCTAATCAAAACAGTCACCAAAACCGTTGAACTACACATGTGTAATAGCGCTCTAAAGTTCAACATATTATATATTTAGCACAGAGATTTACTAAATCATTCATGTGTATCATCAGTTTCTCATTATAAATGTGATGTTATATGGAGTTTGAAGCAGCCAGCAGAGAGAATAAGATGATTTAATAATAAATCATTAAAGCTCTAAATTATATCCTAGAATATCTTTATAGTCATAGAAAGTTTTTTTTGTCTCTATTTCATTCAGAAACTTTTTTATTTTAAAATGCCCTTTTAAAAAGTTATTTTGAAAATTCCCTTTTCAGATTTTATAATGACCCATTTTATTTCATAATGTTAGCACAACAAAGGACACAAAGAGAACGACCGCCTGTCGTTTTGTTCCGGAGAGCTGTGTGTCTTTTTGAGAAGCATCTTCACATTCAAAACTCTGCTGCAGAACCTCTGAATTAACCAGCTTATGGAGGTTTCAGCCATCAGCACTGTCTCTTGACATTGAAACTGAGTAATGATTTAAGCTTTCGACCCCGCCTCGATATTTAGCCAGCTGGGTAGGTCGCACGTGCAGCCTTGTCAAGTCTGTCATGAAACCTAATACTCTAAGATAAAAAAGCTTATGAAATGAAAGTGTCATTGGAGAAAATCTAATCATGAAAAAAAACAGACTTACCAACAACCAGTTAACATTATAAGATGCCCCCCCCCAACAGCGAATGAGCAAGGCCGCTGAACACCTGGAACAACCAACATCAGCTGTTTGAGAGACCACAGCATCAAGAGTGTGAGAGTGAAGGGTCAAAGGTCATCAGGAGTCAGTGGACAGCCATGCCAAGTACACACCAAAGAACACTTGTTATCACGTGCCTGATGAGGACCATGAGAGGTGGTTCAAAGCTCTGAGTTACTGATTTGAAATATCACAAGCTGTACAGATATTACAAGTTTCACACAGCCCTGCTGTTGTTTTGGATTGTGTTACATGACTGAAGTGTTTTTTATTGCTTACTGCTCTTCCACACACTGATTCTGTGTAGGTTAAATACCATAAACATCACAGTTTAATCACTTTGTAAATGGCTTGTTTGTGTCTCCAGGAATGTCTTTAAATAGCTCAGAAACCAAGCAAAACAGCTTATGAAATTGTTCAAATGACTTAAAACAGTGTGGTCTATTAAAATCTCTTTAGGAAACATAAGACTGAGCCGCCCATGTGAATTGATCCTCAAATCCCTCTTAGATTAAGAGTGAATTAGTTTGGCAGTTGGTAAATCCCATCCTCACCAGTGTAAATCAGTGGTATAAAAGGCCTGGTTATGATGCAGAACAAAGGTTTATCTGTTTCACAGCCGAGTACTCCATCTACTCATGCCCTCCCCCACACTGCTAACAAACTTTCAAATGTCCGCCTCGCATAATTAAACCCGTTCGCCGGATTGGCCCCCACAGAGAGGGATGAAACAATCCCACAGACAAACATTAACCCAAGGCCTGACCCTGCAGCTTGTCAAGAAGATGAACGTCTGGGACTGGAGGGAAAAAAAAAACAGCATTCCTTTTCCCGTAAACCAGTAAGGGGGAGGGAGGGGGATTTTGGGAAGTTTGGTGAGTCATCACTTTCTTTTCTACCGACGCTCCCCCCTTTTGGCATCGCAGCGCGGAGCTTGAATACTTCCACGGCAGATTGCCTCGTCATGCTTTCAATAGGCCCTCTTGAGTTTTGACAAGTGCCTCACAGTGAACGTTACTGCCGGAGTCGCAGCTGTCTGCGCGGCTGTCACCGTCATAAGCTCCCTTTGTTGGCGCACACTTTGAAACCCAAGGAGATAACAAGTTAAGACTTACAGCATGAATAAAAAATAAGCATGCAACGACTTGAACCGCTGCTGGCTGAAACGCTCGGCTTGTCACTCAGGTTTGTTCTTGTGAGTGTTCATGTGCGAGTGTGTTAAACAGCCGCCGCGATCGGGTCAAATACAGTGGGTGAGATGAGTCAGTGGATATCTGCTACCATGCTGAGAATTTATTACTTGCTAACTTCATCTCGTGTGACAATAACATGCTGACTAATGCTTGTAAAGCGATGACAGGGCTCAAATATAGGAGCTTTTGCAGCAGTTTTAGGAGCACAGCATAATGGAAAGTGCTTAAATTCTCATAGAGAAAAACCACAGATTTTATTGCTCTACTTTCTTCTCCTATTTTTGTGTCAGCTCTTTTGTGTGACCACTCATTCGTCCTCAAAGCGCTCTGTTCCACTAACTGATCATCGACATCATTTTGTGGTTAGGGACTCTCCCCAGCGGGCCCCCAGCACACCGCACAATAACACCCTGAAACCCTCTATTAGGGGCCATTTAGCTCCAGGGGCAGAGCCTCTCTCTCTGCAGGCTGCTATTCTACACACACACACATACACACACACAAACACAGGATATTTATCAGTCTTTAATGACAAACTCCACAAAGGATGATGTCAGCGGCCGCAACACAACAACGTGTGCAACAAAAGGCCGTCCGTCCCGCTCTCCTCTCTGTTCGACCGCGGTGACCTCACTTGATTGATAGGCCTCAGTCTTAGTGAGCTCTTTGTGCCAGTGCGGCCGTCTTGGTATGTGGCACATGAGGCCTCGATGCTGCTGCTGCTGCTGCTGCTGCTGTTGATGACGATGACTAAGAGTGAGTAATCAAAACAGTCGCAGAGACCCGGCCTGCTTCACAAAGATGCTTGTTACCATTAAAATGTCATCGAGCGCTTGATATAAGGCAGCGTTTGCTCTCGCGGACCAGCGTCTCTCGCCTCTGCCGGCTGTGGGAGGTGGTCGGCCTGTTTGGGTTGTGTCTGCGCACAGTTAGTTAAAAGCAGGATGAGCGCGCTGTCGAAATGTGTGGCTTTAAATATGTGCGTGTGTGCCCTCCATGTTGGCTTAGTCTGGATGTGACATATAGGACTTATTGGCTTTGTGTCACCTGTCAGGCCCCATTTGTGGACGTGCCAGTTGTTGTCGGGAGGCGTTTGTCCATCATCAGTCATAAACACACATTGTATTCAAAACAGCAGCTTGCACAGTGTCCCTGCTTTATCCCCTCCTCTACTTCCAGTGTATTTGCTTCATGAGTTTCATAATAAACAGACCTGAAAACCCCCTTTTAAGCACACACACACACACACGTTCAATTTAAAACACATCACTTTCCCGATCACTGAAACTGAAAAAATGTATTTCACTGGAAAGTGCTTAAAATAATCTATAACTGGGTAACATACAGCTAGCTCACAGGCCACACACGTGCACTTACATGCACACATTAATAAGCCTGTATTATGTTAAAAGCACGAGTCCTGTCCCACAGCAATTACACACAGCTTCCAGTAAAGGTAAATAACTTCAACAGCATTTCTCTGAATGTGACCCCTTGTGCATAAACACACATATTTAACTAATGCACTCATCAAAGACCTTCCGTTTTAAATTTATATATATAAAAACAGCCTCTACTGTGATTTATGAAAAACAAAATCCATTACTTCTCTAAACCCCTGCTTGTGGTTTTCCTTCAAACGGGCGCTTTGCTAGCTGACTCACTGGCTGAAGTACAGCGGATTTCCACTTCCACTTTGGCCCGTTCATCTGAGACGCTGTAGAAAAAACACAGAGAGACGGGGAAGGGGAATGGAGGGAGGAAGAGATGGAGATCTGGAAGCCATTAGAAGCTGGCAGCTGCGGCCTGGAGTGGCTGATTCAGAGGAGGAGAGAGAAGAAGAAAGAGGGAGGGAGGATACGGCGCATGATTGCCATAATGAATTTAATATCTGTGCATGTGTAGGTCATTAATGCAGAGCCTTGTGATTTAGCAGCAGGGAAGATGAAGAATGTAAAAAGTCATTTTCTAAAAGAGGTCGTTCCTCTTTACAGCTCCCACTGCTCTGCCTGCATTTCCTCCGGAGCAATAAAGTCTTATCTGCATGGGTTTTCCATCCTTTCTCATCTGTTATCTGCTTTCTTTATGCTTCCTTCCCCTCTTGGTAAGTGTGCAGATACCATTCACACACACACACACACACACACAC
>JBAJHX010000039.1:17209525-17225757 GCA_037176925.1 Amniataba percoides | reverse complement strand
ATCTGCTTTCTTTATGCTTCCTTCCCCTCTTGGTAAGTGTGCAGATACCATTCACACACACACACACACACACACACGCATCGCAACTCAACCACCCATCCCCTTACTTATAGAGAGCAGAAATTGATAAATTGAACCAGGTCTGAATTGACTGAACCCCTCCCCCATATAGTGATTATCCAACCATAACTTAGAGACCACGAGGAAGCGGGACAAGTGCGCCAACCTTTGAATTTCAAGGTGATGTGCACAGGGCTCTAGTTTGAGTGATAGTCTTTAATAAGTTGTTGTATGGCTGAAAGTGTAAGCCCACCTGCTTCAAAAGGTAAACCTTATTTTTTCATTATTTAGGATTGCAGGTTTTGTAACCTGTTGCATCACCTGTGTGTGAGCGACAGTGCCAGTATATCACAGTTTAGAGTAACTTTTATTTGCTTAAGGGAGGAACACATTCCAGCAACAAACGTGTTAGATAATGCCATGTTTCACCTGTGATTCTTCTTTGAAAATATGAACTGAAATACAAAAGCATGAGGCTAACAACCATTTTACCTGTCCAAGTATGCCATGTATTTCGAGCCAACCCGGGGGTACAACAATCTTAATGACATCTTTCATTTTGAATGGTGTGCCACACCTATAAAAAGCTAACTAGCTTTAAGCTGCGATACATGACTAATGCTGCTCCTTTATTTCCATTTCTTCTAAATGCATAATCAACTGGAGATAATGCTGATGACCAGGGGTGGAATACTGACGTCAGCCCCCAGTGATTTTAAAATAATTATTACAAAGTCTTTTAGCACAATAATATTTAAAAATATCTAGCTGGCAAGTGTATATTTCACACTACAGTTTTTTTGTGAACAAATCAACTGGAAACATTAAAAAGTAAGATACAATCTGCTGGTGACAGTAGCTGGTTCAGTCACAGTGACATCCTCTGATCATTATCGCCTATATTCTACACAGGAATTGGCCTCAGTGCACAGAGACAACTGTGTCTGCTCTATCTGAGTCAAGTTTCAGGTTAGGATCAGGCAGAGGAAGTGAGACCGGTTTGCCATAAACTGAAAGCAGTCAGATTCCACAGCAGTGATTCCAACTCTCCCATATCCTGTTCAGAAAGTCCATGGAGAGGCCCTGCGAACGGGTCGGCCACCACAGTGGGGCTCTGGGTTTTCACCCATGACTCACCCACACGAATCACAAGAATACAAACGACACGACTCATCCAAGTCTGAAACCCGTACTCTGACATATGCAAATAATGTGTGTAAAATACTGATGCACGGTAGGTACACAGGTACACAAACTATTATGGTTATTATGGTTGTACATATTCACGGTTTTGCTTTGAGTGACGGCAGCGTTTGGAATCCAGGGCAGTGACGTCCAGTGATTGACAACCACGTGAAGGGAGGAAATATGACTTCCCCTGGCTCTCCATGGGGGATTTCTCCCTCTGCCCTTATGAATCCAAAACATCACCAACAAACACAAGCCACCCGGATATATAAAGCACACATTCACACACTTGGGAGTTTTTTTGTGAGAATATGTTCGTCACTATATCGGCTCAGGCTGCTGTGTTATATTTGCCTGATTAACCACGTCAGCTTTATGGTGAACCATAAGCTCTGTACGTGTAGTGAAATAATAAAAGTCCTTATAACTCATTATCTGCTGTCAGATGGGGGATAAATCAGCCTGTGGGGGGATACTAACTCTGTTTACTGCTTAAGGATGGAGGAAGTGATACAAAACATGAAAAGCTGGGTCTGTCCCTGTGCCTGTGTCTAAAATTCATCTAAGCACTTGAAAACTTTCTACACGGCTGATTTTCAGTCACGCTCACTGATCACACTGAGAGCCCCTCACCTCTGTGATCCTCTCCTCACCTCTTTGTTTTTTGTTGTTTTTTTTTTCCTTGTTGTTTTCCTCCTTCCCTCTAACATCTCTGGTGGTCTGACATCATCACTGCGGTGGTCCGACACCCGTGTGGTCCTCCAGGTCAGCAGGGGGAACGCAGACATTAACTGGGTCAGAGAACACACACGCAGAAAGAGAAAGAGAGAGGGGCTTTCACCTGGTATGAGTAACCAAGTTGTTATAAGAATAGTCCTTCTGGAATGAGCCCCTCACGGACTGAGGACAAAGACGACTCAAACAACCATGGTGGTAGTGTAGATAACAACATTAGTGTGTGTGAGCTCCGAGAATATACAGGAGATACATTTGCAGACAACTTAGGCTTACTTGGGATATAAAATTTTGCTGAATCTGAACAGAAACCAAGCTCTCTGGAAAGAAGAAAATCAATATTTTTAGGCAATGGCCCAGAACATGAGAAATCATTCAAGGTTGAGGCACGAATCGATTTGTCAGCTATTTTATTTGTTTGCAGCAGGAAACTGGTTTGCACAGCAGTTCTTCAAAACCCAAAATGCCTCGAAATTCAGCAAAGATAAATTGATAAAAAAAAAACAAAACCCCAAAAAACAACAATGACGCAAACTGAAACCCTGAACTCTAGAAGTGAGTGTGTATACGTCTATCGTGATGTGTATGGTTTTTATGGAATTTCTAAAGTTAACGAATACCCAGTCAGCAGGAGCCCTGTTCGTAGAAATACCGCAGTTAAGAGAGAAGTCGAAGTGTGAGCGTGTCACTACGGACGGTGTCGTTACAGAAAGTCTAGATTCCTTTATTTTCTGTGAATTGTCTTATGTGAAAAATGTCCAGAATAACACGTGTTAATAATGGAAAAATACAAGTCAGAGCTGTATGATTCATGAGATCCAAAAGAAAAATGAAGTTTGTTTGGAAGTGAAAAAGCTGGTCTGAGATGAAAAATTAGAAACCTCCCTCGGCCATTTTGCATAAACTTTTAACACAAGTCAAGCGTCAGGATCAGATCATGAGGTAAAAATAACAATGTGCAGTCAGTCAGGCTTTATCCTGCACCGAGCAGCAAACCTGGTGAAGATCTTTTTTCATTTAGAGGACAGGCACAGCTGAATGTCTGAAAATGAATCATTTATTTGTGTTCCTTTCCTTTGTTGGGATGTAAACAACTGCAGAAAATTTCAAAAGTTCCTTTTCTGTCAGGCAGGAACATCAAGAAGACCGGTTCTCTGTTCACCTAATTGTCACGTCTTTATTCAGCCTCATTCAGTGAGTGATTCTTAGGAAGATGCAGGGTGGAGGAGGGGAGCAGTGTGTGACACCTATCTCATGTGTCTTCTGTTGATGTTGACATTTGAGCTTAAAACTAAAGCAAATATCTCTTCCTTTCTGCATTATTTCTTTCCGTTTGAGTCATGAATTTCATCCATAAATAACTGAGTTATGGTCAGATCCACCCATGATCTTTGCGTGTTGAGGAGTCGTGACATGCAGCGTGCACTTAAAAGAGGCGGTGAGCTAAAGATGACAGGACGCCTTGTCGTCACTTCGTGTCATCAGTGTGTTTTTTTTTACTGTTATCAAGATTGTTTTTGAGATTGCGCAAATGGAGTTACATCACAGGAAGCACAAGTGTGAACTCACAAACTCTAACAGCTAGTAAAGAAGCTATGAAATACACTGGATGTGTACATTCATTCCAAGCATCCAGTGCCGGTTTTAGGTCAGTGAACACATTTGATGAATGTCTGATGGAGAAAAAAAAAAGAAAAGAAAAGAAATCAAACAAATCACATGTTCAACCCCACCTAATGGAAAAAAACATTAGTAGGCTATTCATATTCTTCTTATTGCTTTAGGGCAAAACATTACGTTCTCCTAAGATTTGCACCACACAGCTCTCTCCCAGCGCTAATTTACACAAGCTTGGATGCCGGTGAGGTCACAGCTTCCTCGATTTGTGGTTTGTTAGGTGATTGAGCAACATCGCTCATTGACGTACAAAACTCAAAGTTGATGACTCGAGAATGTGTCAGGCCTGCCTGTGTCTCAGAGAGGAAAATAACTCCAGATGATCAAACAAATAGATAACAAAATAACATGAGCTCTGTCACGTTCTGGTGAGCTGCAATAACTGCTGCCTCAGGGAAGGTTATAAGGTTATAAGGTTATGTGTGGAGTTGTATGAGAGCTGCTGGTCATTCTTACTGTCTGATTATGATAATGTCAGTCAGTCAGCCCCTCACTTTGGTCCAGACTGAAATATCAAACTTGAAAACTATTGCTGCAAGTACATTTTGTCACACTCACGTTGAATTGTGATAACTTTTGGTAACTAACTGACTAAACTGATGGTATTCCCATTTGCTTCAGCTGTACTGCGCACTGGCAACAAATGTGACATAGGTGTTTGAAAGTAGAGTCAAAAAACAAAGCCACAGGTGATCAAGTGCGGGAATAACGGTACACATTTCCAGACAGTCTCCTCTGGGAGGCATTCAAAGTGCTGTACTCAGTTGTTCGCCTGAAAAGTGACAGAAACAGGTGTGTAGCCAATGGAAAAAAAAGAGGTTGAGAGAGAAGCTCAAACCAAAGTTTGCTGTCTCACCTCTACACAGCTGGCCAGTCACATCACGAAGCCAATGCTGCTTCATCAGTTTCGGAAAGTTACAGGAATTATGGGACACAGTGTCCCCAATCCAATACCGGAGAAGTGTGGGAGGAGGAGGTGTCTGAAACTGTCTGAGAAGCTGAAGCACATGGCGGACTGGCCTGGCTCCTTAAGTCTCAAGCCTGCCATAGTCTGTGCTGGTATAGCATGGTATTGTCAGGTGTTTCATTTATTTTATCCAACTATCTCCTCACACTGAACTGCTGGTGCCTTTGAGTGTGGCTCCAACTGCCTCAGCCGTAGGCGCCATGATAGAGAGCTGCACTCTACATCCTGCCACAGCAGTCTGCGTGCTCAGGGTCTTTCCTTGTAAATCCATTGTGAAAGTGTTGGGACGCTTGACCAGGACAAGCAGAGGGAAAGTGAGAGTGTGGACAGCTGCGAGATGGAAAAATACAGAGACAGGAAAAGGCCATTGGCCAAAACAAGGGGGAAATCCAGGAACCGTGTCCCCATTTTGTTGGAAACTCTGCATTGTGTTCACCTCTCTAGGGCATGAGTATTGTTTTTTGTGAAACAATATTTTAAATGACAGAAAGATAACACATGGCGTGGTGATATGAAGATCACATGAAAAAAGCTATGTATTGTGTTTGGCAGGCTATTCTCTGTTATCTGATTCCACATGTCTATTGTTTGCTCTCCTTGAATGTGTGTGTGCACGTGTGTGTGTGTACTCAAACCATAAAAAAGCTTTAAAGTGGGCAGCTCCTGATACATTCCTGTTTGTTTTCTCAGCACAAGATCAAAGTCAGGTGGCCTTAAATTTAGCTCGTAGGGGTTTTGCGTTGCATGTCACCGCTGAGTAAAGACCCGGAGGAGCCAACGACTCCTTTAATGTTGATCCAAAAACCAGACTATCCACTTCGTAACACCATTTCACAGGTGAGAGCCGTGTCAGCCTCCGTGAAACTAATTCCCCCACAGTGAGCCTTTGCAGCAGCAGCGGCGGCAGCGGCACGGCGAAGACTAAGGTAATGATTCTGGGCCCGACCTGTTAATTTATATGGATAAGTGATCCAACGAGGCAAAAGCTATTCTCAGTGACAGAATCGGATTATGTGACGATCCATATGCAATCACTTTATGCCAAGGGAGAAGACAGACGTGGAGGAGAGATGGCAGAGAGGAGACAGAGGGATTAGAGATGAGAAGGAGGTGTGGGGGTGTGTTGAGGAGGAGGAAGATGGGAGGGAGAAATAGCAGGGTTGCCAGGACTCCAAAGCTTGTCTGTCATTCTGTGCGTCAGTCAGCCTATTCCCAGGCTCAGACGCAGGTACAGTATTTGCGCAGATGAGAGTATATATACACTCACGCATGCACACACACACACGCACACACAAAACACACATTTTCTCACTCTATCAACGCAAGCTGGATGCTGGAAATATCCCCTTTTTTTATCCTCTGTCACAGAGCTAATTAGATTCCACCACCACAGCGATCCTTTTCCCTCCACATTTCGTTTCTTACCTCACTCACACTCTCTGCCACACTGTAGCACTGCAGACCTTCTGGCTGTTTCCCTGGCAACAGCTGCTTCCTGTTTGTCTGTCTGTGTTGCCATGGAAGAAGGGTATGGGTGATGGCGGTGGTGGCGGCAGCAGCAGCGGCAGCAGCTCACTTATGGTAAAGCGGCCAAAAGTTGGCACCCGCTGTTTGTCGCTTGCAGATTTTGTCAGTTGTGTGCAAGAAGATGCCAACCGATGCCAACTGATGTGTCGAACAACGCTGTTCAAAAGGAAGAAGGATCTTAATTGTGCTATCGATGGCCGTATGCATGATATAATGCAAATGAGAGCTAGTTTGGCTGGAGTCGCCTCTGCACCTCAGAGTTCATTATTAAACAGCTATGATGGAAATCGTAACCCAACATAATGATGCATTTAGTGAATGACATGCCTCTTGCCTTAGTTAGCCAGCCATGGGAACGTCTGCAGCTTGCTTACTCTTTAGCTCTGGTGTTTTTGGTTTTGGAAAGGTGATAAAAAATGAAACTAGCCGTCAAACTGTTGTAAATGCCAGGTATCTCTCTCACTGCAGCCCCATGCTCACCTTCAACATACTGAGAGACCCAGAGCTTGACAGGCCTTAGGAGCCTGGTTACAGTTGCTAGGCCACAATTGGACGATCGCAGGAGGGGTTAGCAAACGGTCGATTGTCACATGAATTTGAATACGACGCACTTTCATACTCAGCTTTCACAGACCTGTTCTTGCAGTCTAGTAAAAGGATGCTGTTTTGATCCCTTTCTATACTTTCACATCCACCAGTTTAGAAATCAAAGGACCCCACCTGACCCCGAGTTTGAAGCATTTCATTCTCTGACTGATGACTAATTACAGGACTGGTGGTTTGAGATTTCTCCTTTCATTAAGAAAAACAGAAACTCTGCTGTGCACTGTTGATAAAGCGGTCCCATTTCTCAGGCTGCCACATGTGCCGTAAACGGTATTCTGCGTTTAATGAGTTGCACTGCTACTGTCCTGTTTTCATGTAGCCTACGCAGATCACAGGCATAATTAATCGTCTATGGCATCTGTGCTCTGTAAACACTGATGTGGGCACCGCTGACCTGTGAGATGAGCTAACTCATTGTGGTGAGGGAGGTCAGCGCCAGTCAGCTGAAACAAATTAGTCCCTGCAAGTGCACAGGCCATTTCTGTAATTACTGGACTACTGTATTTTATGCTAGACTCATGCTAGACTTGCATGATGATGGCTGATGTACAACAACCGGGAACTGCTTCATTTGCTTTTACTGAAAGTTTTTTCTTCGTTGAGAAAGAATAAATCTACAGAGATTTCTCAATCTGAGGCCAGCTTGAGAGTTTACACAGTTATTGCAGCTGTGTTGTCTTTAGCCAGCTGGGAATTTGCACAACAACGCAGTTCAAGGGAAACAGCCATTGCGGTGTTGCAACATCTGCATCACATGATGTATTTCATTTCTCATATGAACCTATCCCGGCAAAGCATGTGTCATAATTTTGATCTCTGAAAGAAGATCAGCATCAGTGGGTCGTTTGTTCCTGCATGTTTGATGGGAGAGTTTTGCTACTTGTGTTCTCATCCCCTCTTGTGAACAGTGTTTCTAAGTGTAAGTGAGTGGAGTTAAGAGTCTTTAGGTACAGGTGAATGCTTTGAAGTAACTGTGTCTTTGTGGAGCAAGAAGCCCTAATGACACCTGGCATATTTGTCGACGCATACCAGACGTGGCTGAGTGCCGCATCCTTCACAAATGATGTTTGATAAAAGCCTGGAATGACATCAAAACTTTGCTCCCGAGGCATTTGTTTAAAGAGACCGCAGTGTTTTGGCAAGAGATGAGGGGGGGGGGATATACTCATATCTTATAGGAAACAATAGTCTCTACTCGAGAAACTTCTCAAGTTCGCAGGTACAACACATAGTAAATAGTGTATGTGGGGCAAGTATCTTGTTCCATACCGGCTTGTTTCCCTCCCAACTCGCAAACTGTCAGAAGATAAAAGAGGAAACATAGCAGAAAGAGAGTGGGAAACACAGAGCGACTTCAAAGACTGGAGAAGAATTTCTTTAAACATGGTTCTCCAAAGACCACATCAAACACAAGGGGAGGCGAATGGTGGAGGGAGGGATGGGGGGGCTGGGCTCATGTGTGCGCATGTACATGTGTGCGTGTGAGTGTGCGCGCGCGTGTGCATCCTAGCATGGCACAAAGTTGCAGAGATGCATCTAGGCTACGCCGCCCCAAACCCAAGTGTAGAGAAGAAAAAGAGGCTGTCAGCTCGGATAAAGAGTTTGGAGTGTGTGTGTGCGCGTTTCTTCTCATTCTGGGAGGCCTCTTCAGCACCCAGAGAGCACTTCAGCACCGCGGCTGCCAAGGAGACGATCAGAGGGTGGCCCCGCAGCCCACACACACGCTCACGCATACTCACCCTGCCGCATCAGGGCTCCCATCATGTAAGTGCACAGCCTCACACACACACACACACACACACACACACACACACACACACACACACAAACATCAAACCACACACTTCATGGTCTTTTATTGTGTATAAACCAGAGTGGATATTGATTGTTTTAAACAGAGCATTTACGACGCAAATGCTATTCCTAGGGCTTAGAGTACACCCACACACGTTTTCCCCTATGACACACACAGGCGATGTGAACACACACACACACACACGGACAAACAAACAGCGATGCATTAAAACATTCTAAAACAATGTCGACATTCTCAACATTCCTGTAAAAATCCTCCGGTATCATCTGCAGGCAACACTACACAATCACCGCCGACACAATGGCCCTTTGTCAGAAGAAAACATGACCTTCCTCTTGTTTTAACCAGGGCTGTCTGTGGCGTTTTAGACATGGTGTTTCAGGTCTCGCTCAGTAACAATGGCACTGGTGGAAAAAGACAGCTAAAATGGAAACTGTGTGAAGTATTCCAGTCTGAGGTTTGTGCACCGTCTGACCCCGTGGCTCCGGTTCTTCCTTTCTTTGCATGGCGCTCTCCCTATTTCTGCATTATTCTGGCACTCGAGCAGACAAACCATTGTGGGCCTGCATCCTTCCTGTCAGCCTCCTCTGCTGACTACTTGTCCTTGCCTGTCCGTCTGCATTTCTGTCTGTCTGTCTTACTTGTTTTTCTTCCTGCTCTCTGCCAATAATTATGGTGGGGTCCTATTACCGATTACGCCACTGTGGGCTTATTTACTTTTTGTGTATTGGTGTAAGGTTTAACACCGTTTGTCTCAAAGGGGACATATGTCTCATCAAAATTTCATCCAGCAGGTGTTGAGGCTTTTCACTACTAGACAATAATGTCAATGTCATGACAGCACTGGAGGAAAGACCTGAAGATCATCAAGGGCAGTGGAGGTCATCTTCATGGAGAGTCACCATGAATGTCTAAACAAAACCTTTGGCTATCATTATCCACCTGCTGAGATATTTACCTACTGAGAAAACAACCAAATTCATGATGTTTTCTAAGTAAATCTTGTCTTAAACTATATTGAGATACTTAGATCAGAATTATCAGACTAGTAACACGGGCTCATGTGAGCAACAAAGCTAACCAGGCCAGTACTAGAAAACTCAAAGTGATGCAGTGAATCACTTGTTCTTTCTTTTCACAATATCCTTTTTTTTAAAGGTTTCACATGACCTATAAACACCAGTCTGAACTGCATACTCTGTAGATACTGTACTCACCATGTGACCTCATCATGTGACCTCACTGAAACAGTCACAGCAGGTGAGCCCTTTTTTGTTTAATCTTTCAGTTTTAGGTGGGGACACACATCATGACTGTTTTGGGTGTGGTAACCTGCACCAGGTCTGATCCAGTTCAGATCAGCTGCTGTTGTCAGTTGGCAGATAAAATCAAACAGTATGTGATTTGCAGCCTAATGTGAATTCTTCCGATCCATTCGCTGCCCTACATACTCAAACTACATACTTAAAACATGTTTGATGTTTACGACCGACATCACCGATGAAACAGCTTCACCTCAAATTAGCTTCACTCTCCTCCAGTTCCCTCTGTAGGCTATTCAGACCACATCACCCTCAGCTTTCCATGCAGGAACTAACTCAAACTGTGCTCTTTTCCCTCCTTTTTTGGCCTTTTAAGTACAAATGTCACTGCATATTAATAGTGTAAGCTGCTGGTTACCACGCAAGTTTGTTTACGTAGAAGAACACGCACATTCTCACAGGATATACAGGGGCGTCTTCCACCATGACCCCAGTGGTTATTAACCAGTCGCTCAGTGTGGTGTCAAGTGTTTTGGTTCAGTCATAAGGTTTATGCTCCCTGTTGACTGACGGAGGCTTAAACATCTGTGCTGTCTTTATCAGTTCCATCGAGGCCTTAAGAAATCTGTGTATGACATTGAAGACTGCAGCTGACACACAGCCGTAACCAGGATCTCTGAAGCTATTCTGCTTATTTTCTGTCAGAAAAGTTAAGTCTCTGCAGTGATAATAACAATAAAAACTTTTATTTATACAGCACCTTTAAAAACAGAGTTTACAAAGTGCTTCAACAGATAAAACAAAGCAAAGCATAAGCAGGATTATCATTAAGCTATATAACAACGGAAAAACAAAAAAACAAACTCAATTAACTATAAAACAGAAATTGTAAAAGCAATAAAAACACAATACAAAAGTGATAAAAGATGATAGAGAGACAATAAAAACATGACACCACATGAAGTGATTTCGAAAAAGTAACAGATTCTGTGAGCCTTATCTCGCAGTAGATAATGTTCTTCAGGAAAATGTCAGATAAAAACACCCACAAAACACCTTGGATGTGATGAACTGGTAGGAGTTGGAAAGGCTGACCTGTGGAAAGTGAGACGTTAATAATGTGTACAGTTGTGTGTCCTTTGATGGCACTGGTGAGCGCTGGAAGCCTATCACAGGCACAGTCGTTTGTTTTTTTACGTTTGTCATTTGCGTCTTCCTCTGAATTAAATAACAGACACAGACAGGAATACACACAAACACACACGACCACAGGATGCGATCAGAATTCGAACATCCTCTCTGCCCCCTCAACATCCTGTGTGAAAACACCACTACCGCAGCAGCACAGGAAGCTGCGTCTGTGAGGAAGGACGCAGGGGTGCGGCATGACTACGCCACAGCGCTCTGAGCTGAATGAGAAAGTGACGCAAATATCGCAATCAATACTAATAGAGTTTATGTTCAATGCTGCTTCCTCCTCCCAGCCATATGCAAGCTGGCAGTTGAAAAGTGTCTGACAGGCATTCGATAGCATCCATTCATTGCCACATGAGACGCTCATCCAGCTGATGCAGAGCACCAACCTGTGTGAAAGAGTCGGTCCTAATGTGATTAGGTTTGATGCTGCAGATGATACGCCTCAGGACATTGTTCTGCTCTCTGATCCTTCCTAATTGATACGCAGATGTGGGTGGATGGGTAAGGCTAGCTAGCAAAGGGGAGAGGGAGAAAGATGAAGAAGTGGAGTAAAAAGGGGGGGGGGTTGTGTATGCAGAAAATAGGGTAGAGGAGGCACCTGCTGGGTCCACATGGCTTTGAATAGCCCAGTTAAAGTGGCTGCACTCACGCATGCATCAGTCTGAAGCGCTGCCCCCGCTGTGAGCAAACATGGTTGCGCGCACATGGTGCCTCTGATCAAGGCTATTGGCAAGGTGGTTTGTGTTATCCAGGGGGCGGAACAGAAATGGTAGACTGGGTTTTTTATTTTGAGGGAGCTGAAGCACAGGTGCATGCTGTAAAGAGGGATAGTTAAGGGTGAGATGGGGATAGCGAAGAGAAAAAGAAGTCGGTACACAGAGGGGTCGGGGAAGGATGGAAAACAAGTTCAACAAACAACAGAAGGGAGGGGGAATGGGGGGGGGGTGTAGACAACTAACTATGTTGTATGAATTCTCACCTTTTACACTGTCTGCGCATATCAACTACAGAACGATTAAGGTCAGTAACAGATTGTGGCAATGACAAATAAAGAAAGGTTAAAGGTTAAAGTATGTTAATTTTAAGTAAAACATGTGCAATAACTGATTTCTTTAGTAAGCTGTAAACATCAACAGTCAGAGCTGTTTCTTGCTATATGTAGACTAAATGAGTGTACAGGGCCCCTGTGACTGCCAAAGGCCCCAAGAAGTTATGTACTTAACCTTTTACCAACTTTACATTTCCTCTAAAAAATCCAGGAAGTGAAAGTTTTGATGATGGTGTTGTTGTTGATGATGTCAGTAATTACTGAAAAATAACTCTCTATTTTAATCTTCATTGTGATAACAGCGTGTCATTTGTTATTTGTTCATGGTTCATTTCTACCTTTGTCTTTATACCAGTTTCATCAGACCACATTGATAAAACAATCTTCACTCTACCTTTATCTACCATCAGCTCTGTTTCGGTCTCTACCAGCTCTGAGGGAAACATGGGTTTCTCCTCTCTGTTAACCAGTTCATCGCTGTCCATGACAGTTTGTCTTTGAAGCTGGGCAGATAACGTGCAGTCGGCCTGCCTGCTGCAGCCAAAAACTCTGTTGAGAGCAGTGAAAGTGAACAAAAATGCTGCATGTATGGGCTGTAAAACCAAAAAACACTCTAGAAGATGCTTACAAGCTTAAGCTCTGTGAGGGGAACTGCACAGTTGAGTATTATTCCTCTGTTGTCAAGTGATCCATTGGTAATATAAAGATGTAATAACAGTGTAATAAACACTGTTTCCTTTATTTCTGCAAAGCAAAGGCAACTGCTGCAGCTATATTGCCATGAGAGTATCAATCTTCTGGTCTAATTCTCAACAGCAAAGTAAATATACAGCGCTTCAGAGTGGCCACAGAGAGAAAAAAATACTTCAAGGTCACACTGCATTAAAAGCTTGAAATACTATTGTGTGTGCACAAGTTTTCAGAATTCATTCACGTCAGGGCACGAGGCCAAATCATTCATTCTTGTCGGCACCTACTTAAGGCTCATGGCCTTGGTGGCAGCAATGGAAAGAAACTCTATTTACTTTAGCTCAGGGATTAGTTATCAAGACATGTTCAGGACACGCACTTTACAAGGGATTATTGTTAGTAAAAGGAAATTAACAAAGATACCGAGGGCTTGTGGGGAATAATGATACTCAAAGCAGGTGCAGTGCACTTCATGCTTTCAGGAGAAAGGTCTGCTGTGCTGGCTCTCTATACATACACTTATCTCACTGTCTCTCTTTGAGCAGATCATAGTTTTTTCAAATGCACAATACAGTAAAATGTTGACTCTCTCTATGTATATGTTTTTCTTTCTGCAGCCAACTTGGGGCTCCATACAAATATGAGTATTTCCCTCAATATTGGACTGTTGCTTCGATGTGGTCACCTACAAGTCTCCTTAACTCAAGTAACCCTCGGTGCTCCTCTCTTGTCCCCCGGTGTCCTTTTGGTTCGTCCAGGTACATATCTGGTTTGCTCCGCCTGTCAGGTGTGACTGAAAGGGAAACTCAGTGTTAGTTAATGATAAAGATATTTTTGGAAAATGCAAATCATAGTTCATACTCTCTGAACTGCACTGAGATGCTGTGTTTTGTCTTGTGGGCATTGCTTCCAAACCAACTTGTATTATTTCGGTAGTACACAGCAGTGAGTGCATGTGGCAGGGAAAGAAACAGATGGAGGAGACTAGCGCTGTGTGTGTGTGTTTTGACCAACTCAGCGGAGAGAAACATCTGTGTGTGGATCCACCTGCATGCAATCATCCCTCCTAACATCTGTGCATATCTGTCAGTAAGCACAAAGAAACCAACCTACTTAACCGATGCCACACTTAAACGCCAAAATGACTTTTTCATTTAAATTGTGAACATGCCCATATATTCAGGATCAGATGTCAAGGGTTTTTGTGAGTCAGAGATTTTGAATGCTCGCGTTCTTGGCAGAGGTCAAAACCGGACAGCATCAAATGACAGTTGACACATGCACATAGTATACGCAGTTGGAAAAGTCCTCTATGTGAGTAACGGCAAAAGCTGAGCTGAGAAATCAGTTATCAAGCGCTTGTGGCAGGATGAAGAAGAAGCCGTCTGATTGCAGCAGATGCCAGCCAAGTCTGCACTTAAAGTTCTTCTACATCTGACGCTGAAACTCATTTCCCTCTTCAGTGTTGCGGGGCGTTGCAGCGTTTCAAAAAGATGAACGGAGATACTCTCAAACAGTCACTTGCACCGCATCGCCGTCTCAGAACGTCAATGGGGAGAGTACAACTCTCGCTATTACTCAGAGCAGAAGAGAAAGTCGGCGGCTCCCTACAGCTGCTTTGCTTTACGGGGCAGTTTTTAGACTGAGATGCAAGAATACTGCACACTCGTAAAATGTGAAATAAAATGAGAGGATCTTGGGTAAGAGTGCAGTTAGAGTTGGTGATTAGCATCGGTCTCTGAAGGGAAGAAGGGATTATAGGAATACTAATCACACTGAAATACCCACAAAGCCATGGGGAGTCTCGGAAATAGAATAAAATAAGATGTTTTCCCCCTACGATACAGTCATTTTAGCCACTTAGTGTATGGAGGGGGTCCAGTAGCTAAAACTTGTGAGTTTATGAAATGAACCAGAGAAACTGTGTATCTGTGAGTGAGCGTTTGAGAGAGAGGGAGTAAAGTGAAAAACAGCACGTACACCAACAGCACGTCTATGTGTGTGTGTGTGTGTGTGTGTGTGTGCAGGTTGTCAGGCAGCTATGTGTGCATATGCAGCGTGAGGAGAGTGCTGGGGGGGGACCACCTACACTTCCACCTGCTCTGCCTTTTAGAGGGGCCTCTTCAATCACAAGGCTGGGGTCATTATGGATGCGAGCCTCTTGCCGCCAGGCATTGTTTAGCTATTTCTGTCCTCGCGCTTTGCAGTGAAACATCGAGCAAAAGCCCCATTAAAAACCTGCGCTTCAAAAACACGAACAGCCACGACAGGAAACATCAGGTCTCGCACATCAAGACTCTGCTTTCTCTCATGTGGAGAACACGATTCTGAACAGTGCTCTCTAGGGCAACATCCCAACTCTGAACTGCGTGTTCCTTGAGACAGTTCCACTCGCAAATGTGTTTCATTATCTTTTGTCGAGAACAGAGGGTAAAATGCATGCAGCTCTGCAAACATGCAGCGTAACAAACTTTATTACGGAGGTAGATGTGATAATAAACGAGGACACCTCTGACTTTGCCCAGACTGACACGGTGATGAGTAATGACAAAGCAGTGAACTGTTTGACAGGCACTGTGAAGATGACTAAGTCCAAACTTTCAGAGTGAGATATGAAGGGGGAAGATGTTGTTTGTTCTTGACTTCAGGGAAAAGTATTTGAAGGCTTCTGATGGTACACAAGTTTGTTTTTTTTTTATACCATGTTTTGGTAGCTGTTTGAAGCAGCTTCGCTTGAAATCGACCAAATGCTGTTATTTGAGAGGGTTTCGTTATGTGGAAAGTCAAGTCAATCTTACACATAAGTGTACGATTAAAAGAATATTATGATGTTTGAGGAATTACATTTTTTTTTTTTTTTTGCTGAGCATTAGATGAGGCATTTGATGCAGCCCGTATGTATGTACAGTGAATATGAAGCCCTGCAGTCTGCAGGCATCAGGTAGAAAAAAAAAGCAAATACGTGTTTTGTTTTGTTTTTTTCTGGAGAAACCAAACCATTCCTTCAAATACAATTCTCAGTATTTTCTTTCTCATCGTGACAGCCTCAAAGCTTCTCAAATCTCGCCTGATATCCCCTCTGTTTCAAACACTGGTAAACAACTCTGCCATGCAAACAATTAAACAGTGATTTGTGACCAAACGTGACTCCTAAATTGCCCGTAGAAAGTCTATATTTGGAGCAGAGCTTCCTAAACGCACTACTTAAGGTAAACTACATTAAATGTGAGGTAATTAGTGTGCCACACAACAGACCACAAAGTGCTAATTGCGCTGCCTGTGGTCGTCTCTGCTTGCCTCCACCCAGCAGAACCTGCAGACTGCTCTTAATGCTAATCTGGGCATCTCTTCTGCGCGAGATCATTGTCAGAGTGCAAACAGTAATTGTCAGCTGAGGTGAGATACAAAAACATGTCTGATGGCAGGCTGAGCTGTGTGTGTGTGTGTGTGTGTGTGTGT
>JBAJHX010000039.1:17190728-17209425 GCA_037176925.1 Amniataba percoides | reverse complement strand
AATTGTCAGCTGAGGTGAGATACAAAAACATGTCTGATGGCAGGCTGAGCTGTGTGTGTGTGTGTGTGTGTGTGTGTGTGTGTTTGTCTGTTCAGTCCAAGCTGCGCACCAGCAAAAGTGCATTTACATATGTGAGTAAGAGTGTGACTGTGAGCGAGAGTGGAGAGCGCTGTCTGTGTTTGTGCGAGGAGGGGTGAGTGGATGAAATATGTGGGTGTTTGTGGGGGAGTTGGATGATTTTTACAGGCACTGATTCACTCGAGGGCGTCCGTGTCCAGGCTTGTTTAAGACGTGCTGGGTCCCGGGCGTCGGGGAACGGCGCTCGGTTACAGGATCACGCAAAGGCTCCCCGAGGCTTAACAGGAGTTGCCGACGCAGACAAAGTCAGAAAATCTGTGGTCTTTTATGTTGACAGGAAGAAAAAAAAAACTTGCATGTGAGTGTTTGCCCCCAGAAACTGCTGTCACTGCACCTTTTCTCTGAACTATCTCTAACCTGAGAAAATTCCAGTGGATTTCTATCACACTGACAGAAGTAAAAGCACGTGTGTTGTATGGCTGATTGTGTTGCTGTTTGTTTATATCACTTTATGAGGGCTTAGGGTGTGTGTGTGTGACTTGGAACTTACTCACCCGGTTGTCATCGACCTGAACTCTGCACCTCTTCGTATGTGTCGACCGATGATGTGATTCCCGTCAAGGTCATGACCTTCCCGTCGAGCACGCAGCATCCCCCCTGAAGGGATTCCCTCATCTGGCTTTGCCCACAGTATGACGCCCAGCTGTCTGACACTGCAAAGTTTTCGCTGTATTTATTTGGACTGGGAGGGAAACCAGGAAGTGGACCAGACACTAGGATGAGACTCAACACAGACAAGAAACAACTGCTGACAGGCAAAAGCGGAAAAAGGGGGAGTTTTGCAGAGCATATGTGATTGTTCACAAGTGCACACTTCTGATAGAGACTTTACAGGTTATCAAAGAGATGTCAGCTGCAGTTGCGGTGGAAGTGATGGAGCAAATCAAACGAATCTGCCAAAGAGGGAAGTAACATCTGCACAACTGATTCTTTGCATTTGCCTGAAAAAACAAAAAACAAAAACAACAATCATGAGCTCCACTGAGGCTGACATTGCAATACTCGGGAGGCACTTTGTCTTAATAAAACCCAAAGCCATGTTTTGACCATGTGGCAGATAAAGAAGCAAAAAAGGAAACACGTACACAAATCAGAGCGGCTGTGGCTGTGTGACTGAGCCAATCCATAACTGAGGAGACCCACTCAAAGGAAAATCTCAAAGTAGCTTGGCAGACGGCAAACGCGCCGGGATCAAATGTGTGTAGAGTGGTGGAGAGGAGGAATTCGCGCAGTATTTTATTTACCACTTCAAGACCGCGCGGGATAAAATGTCAGCTATCTCACATCCCTCCCTCTCTCAGCCCTCTTCCCCCGAGATGTGCACACACACACACACACACGTGCTTGTGCATACACAGAGGAAAGATCTGGAGCCAATTGTTCTCTCATGCCACAACACCCTCACCCCCCACATTCCCCTCTGTTACGCTAAATGTCCTCTTGTGCTACGGGCTCCCTGGCTTTTAACTTGTAACCCTGAATAGGGCGAGATCATTAAGAGCACATTCTGCATTCATTACGTTCCCACACCACAGAGAAAGAGGGGAGGAAAAAGGAGGAGGACAGAGCAGATGACTGAGAAAAATCAGGGTCGAATGGAGCCATCAGATACAGCCAAACATGTTGACCTCTGGCGCTTACATCAGTGGCCCACACTTTTGACTGACTAACAGTTTTTCTATCACTTCTCCTGCAGAACATGGCCCGCTGCCCGCCAGCGAGGCTGCCCCCTGAAGCTCCGGTCAGCCACCTGACTCACAGCTCCTAGAGGACAGTTTCAGGTTCAGTGAGCAGGATGGACACGAGACCTTGCATAGGAGATCTCAGAGCCGCCTCAGCTAGCGTGGACAGCCATGTGGCTGCCCGACAGGCTTTTTAGCCTCTTTTTATCATAAATAAGAGAGCAAGAGGTTGTGACAAGGCTGATGCACACAGAGGTTACCAGTCTTCCAGGGACACAAGAGACAAGTTGTCCTTTTCTTGACTCCAAAATGGAGCAAAAACTGCAAAAAAAATAAAAGGAGTTTGGTGTCAGCATGGATTTTATAGCACATAACAGCTGAGAGCAAATACGAAGTATTTAAAAAAATTCAGTGGCATGTAATATAAAATGTGTCTTCAAATTAAAGATGTACAGATTTTCCACTACAGCTCACTTAGATATCACCGTGCCGTGCACTTCCTGGGTACACTGCCATGGGCATGGGTGTAGGAGCAGTCTTTTTCCCTCCAACTCTTTTCACATAAGATGAGCAAGATCTTTTTTTACATTTCTTTTGGCAGTGCTTCGAGTCTTACATGTGTCCATCACCATGTCTGATATACTATGTCTGCTTTTAATCCCGATGTTGTTAATGATTTAGGTCCAGCAATTTGTCAGGCCTGCTTTAAATTTTAAATCCTTTTTAAAAAAGTAAAAAAAACAGGAAATTAAAAATTAAAGAGTCTACAGCCACCCTAACAGCTCTGTGTAAAGCAATTTTTTCTAACACATAGAAGGGGTCTAACGGAAAGATAAAAAATCTGAGAATGAACCAAATTTCATGTCAGTCCATCCAAGAATTGTGAAACATTTCACCAAAAACCACAAATGTGAACACCATGATGACACTAGCAGCAAAGTCAGGGACTCACCCAAGTGCTTATAATTCATCCTGTAGGAACAACGAATGTCTGTAAATCTACTGGCAATTGCTCCAAGAGCTGTTTGGATATTTTGTTCTGGACCAGAGCAGTGGACAGACTGACCAACAGCCTGACGTTGCCATTCCTGGAGCCACGCTGCTGGTGTGCTTAAAATAATCATATTAGACACACTCATAATCAAAGTAAAAATCAAACCCATTAAAACCCATAATTACCTCTATTAATTATTCTTTTTCAGCTTGGGAGTCTTTCACTACAACACAGTTTCACTTCCTCTATAGGGCAAACTGAAAAACCTCGAACATGCTGTCGGGCAATATTACATCCACTTATGCACGACAAGCTTGGAATCAATCAAGCTTCTCCATTTACAAGCCTCATGAGCCTTTCACCTTCGAATGTCTAGCACACGAAGGCTAAATGAGATTGAAGCTGTCAGTAAAGTCAGCAGGTTGAGTGTTAATAGATCAACAGTACCCATTTGGGATTAATAGAGTGGAGGGCAGGAAAACATCACTAGGCCATCATGTGATGTTGACGAGGATGATGGTGATGTAAACGATGATGGATCCCTCTATTAATAGACCTGGCAATAAAGTGGCCACAGTCACAAAGGAGAACAACAACGCTATGGATGAGAGGCCCCATTATGTCCAAATGAAGGAGTCAGCCACTCTGTCAAGAGGGCACTTTGCAAACAAACCTCATTTGACTGAGCACGCCCCCCCCCACCTCTGCCCATCCCGCTCTGCCTGCACTAAGCCGCACTCTTTTCTGCTGAGTGGGTGTTTGGAGGAGTTGTGAAGGTCAGGGGGAAAGACTCTGAAGTGAGGACTGAGCTTGGGGCTTTGACCTCTGATTGGCCCCTGGCTGCCCCGGCCTGCTCTGAGTCACAGAGACGGAGCCGTTGCACCAACCAAAAAGGGCCAAAAGTTGCTGAGAGGCAGACGACAAGTAGGCTGCTGCCCGGCTCTGACAAAAGCAGAGTTGTGCAGAGGTGGCGAGGAACAATGGGACGGTTTGAGAGGAGGAGAGCTCAATCCCCACCATAAGCACCTTATCGTGAAAGCCTGCTTTGTTAAAAAGCAGAATCTATAGGGTGAAGAAATTAAGGGGATTTTCTTGTGTGCAGGAATTGGCAGCATTATTGCGAGAGAGCAGGGAAAATATACACTTTTCCTTTGGGTCCTGTGCTAATATTGTAAAAAAAAAAAAAACTTAATCTCAGATTTCAGACAACTGCTTCCAACTTGATTTGGAAATAAAACCATCAGAGAGCCAAAAGTTCATTCTACATTATTTATTTTGGAGGATATATGGGAGTGTTGATCACTAGATACATTTCCAGAGATGTGGGAGACAATGGATAAAAAAATTCAGCTGAAAAAAAGCTTATCTTTCTTATCTCATCCCTTCATGCAGATGTTCACACTGTGGTAAAAAAAAAAAAAAAAAAGCCACGCTCATGAATACTCCACCCTAAGTGATATACGTGCTTGTTAACACACATGCACGGACACACACACAAAACATTTGCTTAATCATACGGTAAACAGCTTCCTTCCACCCTCAGGCCTTGCCTTTCCCAAACTCACCCAGGCACAAGAGCAGGTAACACTCAGTTGGTTTTGGCACTCATCCATGTGATCCCGACTGTTAAAACAGAGTCTGTTGCCAAGCAGCTCGTCCTACCCTGGAACACTTTGAGAGTTTGCCCAAAAAATATGCATAAAAAAAAAAAACATCAACACAATATCCTGGAGCACTTTGTGGTGATAAGCCGAACTATTTGTTGGAGAAAAAGCAGAACTCAGAGGAAGGAATTTCGGTACTTGAGTGCACAGAACAACTCTAAATCTAAACAGACTAAACAGAGATGTGACTAATCAAGATGTGACTAAGACGTCGGCCACATCTTTTTTTTTTTGTTTTTCGCAAAAGCTGAAACCTGGTAACTGAAATCACCACATGTCATTGTTTAGAGCTGAATCCGCCCAACATTCGCGACACTACTGTTTATAATTGATGGGGTGATTAATAGAGATTGTTCAGGCCAAAAACAATATCGCATATTAATTTATAACACATTGTACATCTGTCTCAGGCACTCACACATTTGTCTCTCCCACTGGTTGGGTAACATGAGTGTTTTTGACTAACATTTGGCAGGATGGGCACGGTGCCACCACACGAGTGTTCCCGTAAACACTCACTATTCTGGACCTGATACTGTTGTGCTTTGCCAAAATGTCACTGAAACTGTGGTCAACCTCCACCGCAAAGCTGAATAAAACTTAAACCCAAGCAGAGCAGAACAGCAGCAGAAACAGGCAGCTGCACAGAGAATAGAATTTATAAGGGAGGTGGCAAAGTGGAGGCACAACACTGCCAGGAACTGTTGTTTTCCTCTGTTTATTCATATTCCCATGGATACTGACAAAAAGGCATAGAATTAAAATAGTTGCTCTGCATGCCAGAGAATTACCTGAGATGGGGCCATTATGATCGGGCATGGAGACCCTAAACGTGTTGATTTCAGACTCTGGCCAACTTTCCAGCTCATGTCAAGAAGATGGTGAACGGATGTATTCTCCTCTCTGTGACATTGTTAAACGGCATTGAGTCATTTCTGTCCTAACACGAGTGTTCCCTGTAGGCCTAAACCTGATAACAGGGTCTGTCGGAGCAAATATCTTCGTATGCCCTCCTTCCAACGAGTACATGTTGTTACAGGGTAGTTGTGACTGTTCACTGCCAAAGGGAAAACCTGTTGAGAGGTCGATCCAGGCCCACATCCCCCCTCCAGCACAGGCTGGATACAAACTCTGTGGATGTGAATGGCAAAGGTAAAGTAGCATTTGTTTGGAAACATTCGAATTTGATGATATTCTTGTTAAATTTGACAGTTTCATGGGTATAATTTAGTTTGATATGTGATTTTCAATCAGGGGTGAATGTGTATCCAATGGGGTATATGGAAAGTTCACATAACTGACACGACTGACTGTGTTTTAACTAAAATTGGAAATCATAATAATAAAAAACACACACCCATTTGTATCATGGAGGAAAATAAAAGGACAAAATAGGTCTATAAATGTGTGTGAAGCTCATCTTTTGTAAACTGACAATAACCACATGTTGGAGTTTATAACAGTTGAAGTAGTTTACTAAAGGTAACGGACAAACAGATAGAATAGTTAAATGTAGGCCAAATCAACTTTTGTAAAGTTATCAGTGTTAAATAATATCCAGTTTGGTATGAAATGAACATGTCTGGAACATGCTGGTGTGCATGAAGGAGTCGAGATGCGGAGGGGATTCATCAGAGTGAAAAGGCTGGGTACCACAGATCCAGACTGATTGTGTATTTTATTATTCTGTTCTGTGGTGTGTAATCTCTTCTGGCCTCCTCAGAAGACTTCTGTAAACAAAACACTTTTCATCGATACATTTCTTGGTATAAACAACACGTTGAGCGTGATCAGAGATTTATCCCTCAGGTGCAGCCAGAGGATTTCACTCCTGCCAAAGCGAAGCATCCTACCTGACTTGCTTTGTCTGCACAGCGATATGGGATATGCTGGTGGAGGCATTTGTGTTTGTGTGGGCGTTGGAGGAATTACAACCAGGAGACAAAGGTTCCCTTCTCCACGACGGGAACAGGTGCACTATTGAGGCATCGCATTTCCACTCTCTGCGCACTGTGCTCTTACAGAGAGCGAACCACACGTTTTCTACCTGTAGAGCAAAACCAAATGAAAGGTAATTTTTGTGAAAAAAGCCTTATAGATCAAAGGGAAATTACTGAACGTGAATCTCCCAGCTTGAGATAATTGACTGGGCTTGGCTCATGTGGGACAAAGTTTCTTGTGTTTCACGATCAAAGCTGGGCAACATGCCCAACACAAACCTCTAAGGGTACTGTATCCTAGGAAGTGTGATCACACACAGTTCTCTGCTCCAGTGATGTGTGTCACTAAGATCACACACCACTAAGATTTGAATATAAATATCAGCAACAAAAAAAAAAAAAGATGAGTTAGACCGTGTAGAGCAGATTGTTTTAAAATATCTGCTCAGTAAATACAGATGGGGGCTCTCTTATCCCCGTGTTGGGACAGAAAGTCCCTCACTCATGGCTCATGGATGGGCTTTATAACAGGAGCTGGACTGCTGCTGGAATGAGGCCCGGGTGGGCGGGGCTTCCCGGTTCTCCCGGAGAGGAAACGTGAACGTCATCCATGCCCATATAAGGCCCCAGGACTTCCTCCACAGGATGGATCATAATAAACATCACAGCAGCCCGGCCTTTGATAAAGGCGATAAATCATGTATGCTGATCCAACGTCAGGCAGCACATGAAGAGTTCAGTATTTGGAGTGACTCTGGTCACATTAGATTAACTCCAACACATTTTGATTTTACAATATAACACGTTCGAATGAATTAAAAAGCTCTGCTGTGATCCGGCAGAGTTATCTCGCCTCCTCTCTTATACAACAGCCACGTATTGAGGCAAAAAGAGCAGCATAAGTGAAGTGCGCTCCTCTCTGTGACGCCGCTGTCTTGCCTACAGGCTTGTTTACAGTCGCCTTTTCCCGGCATCGGCGTCACTGCTGGGCGTGGTCACCGAGGCCCGCCTGGACCAATCAGAGCGCGGCTCGGTGCTGGCAGCAGGAGCTCGTCCGGGTCTCTATAAAACAGGCACCGGCAGGCTGAGCTGAACACACCTCAACAAACACCGAGAGAGACAGCGGCCGACAGGAGGTCACAGTCCGAACTTTTCCTCTTGACTGGATTGCGAAGCGAACAGCAGCCGGACTTTAAAGCGCTCACACTGAGCTGCAGACACTTTGAGTTCGGACAGTGGACTTTCACTCTTTCTCTATACGGAGTGATTTTTTTTTTAATATCCCGTCTTGACTTTGGGACACTGTTGAGAGAGACGACGAGTGCATGCTCTCTGCTGACATTGACATTTGTTGAGAGGCTGTGTGTCTATAAGCAGCTGGTAAGCTTACTTTTCCTACGACTTTATGTCTACAAAGATGGAACAGCCTTTTTATCATGACGACTCTTTTCTGTCGCCTTACGGCCACTCAGATGCAGCCATGCACGACTACAAACTGCTAAAGCAGAATATGAATTTGAACTTGACAGAGCCGTATCGCAACCTGAAATCCCAGCTGAGAGCCGAGACAGACCCCTACCAAGGGGGGCAGCAGGACGTGGGGTCCCTGAAGCTCGCGTCCCCAGAGCTCGAGAGGCTCATCATCCAAAACAGTAACGGTGTGATCACCACCCCCACTCCGGGCCAGTACTTCTACAACCGGGGCATCACCGATGAGCAGGAGGGCTTCGCGGAGGGCTTCGTGAAAGCCCTGGACGAGCTGCACAAGATGAACCAGATGCCCCCCCCTAACGTGTCCATCGGAGCCGGTGGAGTTACGACGTGCTCGGCGGCGGCCTCTAGCGTCTTCGGCTCCGCCCTGCAGCCCGAGCCGCCCATCTACACCACACTGAACGCCTACTGCCCCAACACGAGCCTCTCTTCCGCATCCAGCTACCCCACCGCCACCATCAGCTACCTGCCGCCGCACCAGCAGAGCCACCCGCAGCCCTCCACGCACGCCGCGCACCCCTTCCCGCACTCCCTGCACGGCTCCGGGCTCCACCCGCAGCGGCTCGTCGCGCTCAAAGAGGAGCCGCAGACCGTGCCCGACCTGCTGAGCAGCGACGGCTCGCCGCCGATGTCCCCGATCGACCTGGAGACTCAGGAGCGGATCAAGGCGGAGCGCAAGAGGCTGAGGAACCGGCTAGCGGCGACCAAATGCCGGCGGCGCAAGCTGGAGCGCATCGCCCGGCTGGAGGAGAAGGTGAAGGGGCTGAAGAGCGACAACGCGGGGCTGTCCAACACGGCGTCCGTGCTGCGGGACCAGGTGGCCCAGCTCAAACAGAAGGTCCTGACACACGTGAGCAGCGGCTGTCAGCTGATGCTCACCAGCAAGATGGAGGCATTTTAAGCGCCAGAGACTACTAAGTGACTGAATGAAAAAAAAAGTAATAACACTGGAGTCAAGTTCTGCATGCGCAGCACTGAGACACCGGCCGGCGTGTTGTCCGCACTGACAGCAGCACAGGGCCGAGGGCTATGTGTACAAACTCTGTAGGCTGTGTAGGGTGAGAAAGACTGACTCAAATGGTACTTCCGGATGCTGGACATCGCTCAGAGGACCATTCAACCCTAAACACCAGGGCAGCATCCAGACTGAGCAGACACTGAGCAACACAGGCCCACAAGTCGGGTTTACTAATGGTAGAAAATGGGAATGATCATTGTGTTTATTTGTACCTTTTTTTGTTTTTTGTTTCGTTTTTTTTGCAACTGATAATGTCATGCAATGCTGCATTTATTCATTGTGTAAATTATTTTTGTTTGCCCGGTTGATCCAGACAAACTAATGATGTCCAATGTTTACACTGTCTTTTTTTATTTGTGATGTGTATTTAAGTAAAGTGTCTTAAATTGAAACAGAAACGGTGGACTCGAGTGTTTTTGTTTGGTATGTTTATCAGAAAGAGAGAGTACAGTCAGAAACACACCACACATAGAGGCAGCAGGAAAGAGTGGGGAGGACATACGAGCTTTCTTTCCAGGCATACTGTAACCATAGCAGTCACTCCCGGTGAGGAGACCTTACACAAGCGTTTTTACGCACGAAGCGTAGCCCGCGTACGTAGGCCTCTTTCCTAATTACGCACGGGCATGTCCATATAGGGGCATGTTGGTGAATACTCCGTCACATGGGGAGGACTTCTGGGAACCCCCGCCCAGGTAACGCAATCTAAAGTGATCTCGATCCCTCCTGTTTATCGATAAGTGCTGCCAGCTCCAATGAGGGCGGCGGAATTTCCTCTTTCTCTGATTATGCTTGGATCGACCTGCCACACACGCACGGAACAAAGTGCGGCCGCGTTATCAGGTAGTTGGGTGGAAGTTGGTCTAGCTCGCTTGAGTACACCAGGAAGTAGGTGATAAGAGAAAAGAAACCTAAGATGTGTGGCCATTTAAGACACGAAACCTGAGAGGCAGCGCGATGAGGGTTGTTACACATGAATCCGCATGAGAGCGCAACCTGTCGGTGCCGCTCACGCGTCAAAGTCGCATATTTGAGGTGTCAGAGTAATTGAAAGATCGCACACGAGAGGGGGGAAGTGACAGCGGCTCCAGGAATGCCGGGGGCGTCTGGAGATGCCACGCAGCTTTGGCAGCGCGCAGGGTGAGATGTGGCGTCGGGCGGAGCGCACGGGAGCATCTGCGCGGGTGGATGGATGGATGGAGGGATGGAGGGATGGAGGGGTGCGCGCTGCCAAGGACAACATTCCGCCGGGACTCATCAGAGGCCAAATATGTGCGGCACCAGGGGCTCAAAAGATGGACCCGGGGGAGGGAGCGGGGGGAAAGTCCCGCGTTAAAGTCGACAAGAATGAGTCAGTGAAGCACCATTAGCCAGGGGTCAGTAAGCGCTTTCATGGGCCCCAGATGCGCAAAGCAGCCATAATAATGATAATATAAGACGGAGGTGTGACTAATTGCTTACCACGTCGGCTTAGGGGACCGTTTGGAGCTTCCGCAGGAAAAAAAGTGTAAAAATCTGTGAGGCCATCAAAGTGGGCCACAAACACTGAGAGCCGTTGTGACCGAGAGAGCAGTTGCGCACTGGTCTCAGGAAAAGCGCAGGGGGATTTCTGTCTTGTGAAGGCAGCCTGTGACGTACACGTAAACAACACAGGCGGCCTACACTTGAAAAAAATAGATCTCTGTTTAAGTCTCAGTACTCACGAAAACCACTTCAAAGCGGCCTAGGAGTGAAGGCTGCGGTCTGAGCGCACTCTCACCTCGAGCTGTTTTGGAGAGGAAGGTTTCAACCTCTCCTCATCTGACAGACGCATTTGAATAGCCTAATTTCCATCAATAACAACTCCCTATTTCTGTTGTTCTTTTTTTATTTTCTGCCGTGGACGTGGAAACAAAACCCAGGGCACGCCCACGCAAGTTCTCCTTTTTCTGTGACTTTATTATCAAGAAACCAATATTTCAGGGGATGTACGTTTTCTTAAGTTCAGTACCTGTTTTTTCGTTCTTTCTTTCTTTCTTTCTTTCTTTTTGCTTTGTTCATCAGTTTCTAATGTTCATGATGAGAATAAACAGGGCCCGACTGTGCCAAAAGCTGCGACCTTGAACTAAGGGAAAGTTTTTTTTTCCTGTAAAACGCTCATGAATAGATATTAAGAGATGGCGACGTCTCTCCCTGCGCTCACAAACATCCATGCACGGTTTCTGCTGCCAACTCGAGCCCGGTTCCTGCTCAGAGGGATACTTTAAAATATCACTGCGGCGCGTCGGTCTCTCCATTTACGCACGCAGCGGGCCTACATACAATAGCGCGCGCACGCAGTCCCAAAAAAACAAGCCAATTGAAGCCATACTGGCTCTCCACACGCCTCAGCCCACAGCCCACACTGAGTGTCTGTGGGAACATCTGTGATGCGAACAGTGACGTATGAAGAGCTCTGGGTGGGTTTGATTTTCCTCTCCACGAGCCCCCTTACCCTCCCACAGACACACAGGCTTCTCTCTCTCTCTCTTTCTCTCTCTCTCTCTTTCTCTCTCTGTCTCTCTCTGTTCCTCTGTTGTCTTCTCGAGAACCATGAATATTCCTCCCACCTTGCCGCGGCCATCTGAGGTTCTTACAGGAGTTGGACCACTAGCTTTTAGGCAGCAAACAGAGGGCTGATGTGTGTGTGTGTGTGTGTGTGGGGAGGGGAGATTCTTTCAAGAGCCCTGGTTTGAGGAAAGTTTGCTCAGTAAAATATAAAAGCTATTTGTATAATAGAATTACAAGATCTTCCACTTTCTCTTGTGTGTTTTAAGGCTATGTGTGTGTGTGTTTTCTCCACAGCTGAACGCTTCTTCAGTTTATTTTAAAGGTCTCTTATGGTGACAATGGGAGAGAGGGGTGGGGGGTGGGGGGGTGGGGGGGGGGTTATACATTAAACAAATAGTTTTGATTCATTATTCATTTGTCCCATGAATTCAGTTCAGTGTCATAGCCAGGCATCAACGAAAGCTGTCTGTCACATCAGTGTATCTCAAACTGACACACATGTAGTTAACAGGCGTTCTGACAGCATTTGTTGAAACGTGGTCACATTATGGTATATATTAGTGTGTTGAAACTACAGCAGAGGAGCAGCCGCTGTAAGCACGTCCACACACACACACACACACACACGCACACACACACGCACACACACGCAGGCCTTACTGTGCGGCACAGAGCAGATGGGGTTTGGTAGGTGCACACCGCCATCTAGCGGAATCAAATCAGAGCAGCAGCTAAAAGGAGCAGCAATGCAAACCAGAGCGGTTCAGCACCAATAATAGCTGGCCTACTTTCAAAGATTGTCTTTGCTGTGACAGTGAAACACACACACACACACACACACACACACACACACACACACACACACACACACTAACAAAAGCACAATCAGCTAGTAAAGGGCACACTTTGGTTTCTAAATGAGGATGAGTGTGTGTGTGTGTGTGTGTGGAGTGGAACGTGTGTTGAGCCCATGCAGAGTTCATCACTACTGTTTCTGTGATGTAGGTTACATGAGTATTTTCATGGCCTGCAGGACTGTTGTATGTATCCGTCAGATGCAACCTGCTTTTTGGACGTTGTTGAAGGTGCGTCACTCTATGTTCCTCTGTTCCTCCTCCACAGGCACATCCCTTGTCCCTTAGGTTGCCATTTTCCATCCATCCACCAGATGCCCTTGGACCTTCCCTCCTATCACCTGACTGACTCCACCCATCTTCACGCCCCTTCTCTTTTGCCTCATATGTTCTGCATTTGCCTGCTCACCTGTATCTCATCCCCTCCTCAGTGTCTCAGTTTATGTTTTGACCAAGTTCCTTTCATTCCCTGCAACACCATCAAAGCTGCTGAGGACTTTATGCCTTCGCTTTCAAGCCCGAGCTGGCACCTGTAAGCCTTCTATCATCAGTAAATCACTGAAATTAGCCTGTCCGCCTCACTCGTCTGTATTTGGGTCTTTTTCCGCACTGCTTCGCGCTCACCAGTCTAGACAGATACTGTCATTGAAGAAGGGTTAATTAAAGTTCAAATTATTTCCCTTATTGCTTGAATACTTGAAGTGAGGTTTATTGTGGAGAGATGGGAAATGTTTTTTAAACCAGCTCTCTATTGTCTTCCCTCATGCTGGGAGAGTGAATTCATTATACAAACCTGCCTGTCTGCACAGCTTCGAGGATTACAATACAGTATGCTTTTAGTTCTCAGTAAGAGACTGTATAAAATGATCACTGTCTGCCTTTTTTGGGAGAGCAGAGGAGTGTTCGTAAACCTTTTCTTTCCTCAACCCAAACCTCACTGTGTGTGTGTGTGTGTTTGTGTGTAGAAATAAAAGTGATCTCCCCAGTGGTTCTGTTTTGCTGTGGGGGGCATTTTGCTGGCATGCTTTGGGTCCACTTGTCACTGCAAATCAATCCAAAGTTGTTCTTAGTGATCACTGTTTATCCTACGATGAAACATTTCTTTCCAGAGGGGAGTGGGCTCTTCCAGTATGATGATGCTCTCATCCATTGGGCATGAGGGGTCTGATGAGGATGAAAATAAGACTTTGGGCCGATGTGTTAGACAGAGCTCTCCACCACCGTCATCAAAACACTAAATGAGGGAAAGTCTTTTGGAAGAATGATGTTCATCCTGTCAGTAGAGTTCTAACTAACAAATTATACTATTAACATATTAAGAGTAACTATTAACAATCAGGTTTAACTTTGCCTCATTTTGTTATAGAAATGTAAAGAATTCTATATATATAGTTGCTGATACCGTAAAAAAGAGATATCAAAATTTGAAAAACATTATTTCCCACCCTCCTCCCCCAGTATTTTTCATGCAGTCCCTAACGTGCTGTGTTGTATTTTCCATATTGGATTGTGTACAATCAGTTTTACTGCTCCATTCATAAGACTGTTTCTTTTGATGTGCGGCTAATCCACTGATAGGGGATGTGAACGAAGCGCAACATAAACACACAGAGCCAGCATTAGTCACCTCTTGGATTGTGTGTATGTGTGTGTTATATTAAGTGAGTGAAAGGGAAAGAGAGAGAGAGGACTGAGGGTCTTTTGGACTTTGAAGCTCCTTGCAGCAAGAAATTAAGAAGATAACCTCGTCTGTGTTACAATTTGTTTCAGACACTGGCCTTGTAAAAAGTCTGGAATGATGCTCAAACAAATTAAAAAGATAACCTCATCTCATTTATGTTACAATTTTTCTTATCAGTGAAGTACTCATACAATTGCTATCATCAGCTGAAATGTGTGTGTGTGCGTGCAGAATGACATTCACTGGTGACCCTCTCTGTCCGGCACTGTCATTTGCTGTGATGATGACTTTCACAGAGGACGTGTTATTAGCTAACGTCAAGTAGCACCAGTACGCACCAGAAATAGCTGCAGTGGATCCAAAGACACACAGACACACACACACAGACACACGCACACACACACTGTGCCTCATTGTCTGTCCTTTTTAACAGAAAAATGTCAAGCAGTCTGTGGCATTATCAACATGACACACAGCCTGTGCTGCATTTCCACCTGCAGAGGGCACACACTGAGAAAAAAACATCTCCAGGATGATTTATGTGTAAAATCGGTGTATCAGTCACTTTTAATGAGGTTATTTTATAGAGAGATATACCACGTTATAAAGACCTGTATCTTGGTGGTTAATATAAACAGTATTCATGAGTTCTGATTTATGGGGAGGGTCTATTTGCTGGATGCAGATGATGCTGTCTTTCTGTCAGTTCAATTTCTACAAAGCTAAATCTCTGGAAGGACTTAAATCGGTCCAAGCCTAAGAGGCATTTTTTAAAAAATGTGGCCCGTATAATAAAATCAGACTTTGACGGCGTTAAAACAAATCGTCCTGATATTTATTTAAATGTGAGACTATTTGAATTTCTCCCTCAAAGCAATGGTTAGGAAAGGGCGAGGCTGAGTGACAGCTGTCTGGACGGCAGGGTAAACACACTTGTCACGCTGTATCAGTAAATTGGGGGCTGACAGTGGTGAGAAGACAGCACATAGACACCGCCTGCGCATGTAATCAGAGGTGGAGGCCATGTTTTGAGGTGCCAACGCCACAGTCAAGCGTTTCTCATCAGGCCAGCATGTAGTGCTCGGCCTGAGGTGATGTAGAGGGTTGCAGCATTTGATTTAATTAGTTTTGAACAAGACCAATGTCAAAAATACACTTTTATTCGGCCTGGATGCCTTTCTTGGTTCACGAGAAATCAGACATTCAGGAATATAATTGGCAACGTACAAGAGAGTTGCATTTCTGCGCGGCCATCGGCAGTGTAGTGAGCGGAGAGAACACAGAGGAAGCGAGGTACCTGCGGGGAGTTGTTTCTATTTCTGAGCGCTGAGGTTTCTGACGCATGGCGTGTAGAGAAACTCTGAACGTAGCTCTGCTCAACAGGGGGTTTTGGTATTTGAAGGAAGATTACAGCACCATTTCTGAACACGGCTCCTTTCCAAAGCCCACCTTCTCCCATAATGAAGCAAAAAAAAGCACAAATCCTCTCCATGAGGCAAAAGTTTGATGGATTTTCTCAATTTAAATAACCTTAATAAAAACATAAAATGTTTCCATCCAGTAAGATTTCCAAACAGATGACCCCAGCTGTGGCGGCAGCTGAAACTATAGAAAGAAAGTCAGGTAAGATTAAAGTATAAATGTTTGAGAAGTCCAGGTTTTGCCACCAGTGGTAGCAGTATGAATGCAAAGTTGACCAAAGTGATCCAAATACTGACAATTTAATAGTATAACAAAGATGTTGCAGCCTGTCTGAGTGTTGAATAATATCTCATTTAGAATGAGCTTAAATGGACATATTGTAAACATGTTGGGTGGTGTTCAGGAAGGAGTGCTGCGTGTGACAGGCCTGTGAGTGTTTGTAAAATTCTCCATGTCTCCCTGACTTGGATAGACAGAAACATGTGGATAAATCTTGTATAGCGTGTTGTCTTTCACTGTTTTAAGGACTCGCGGATGAAAGTGCAGCCAGAAGAACTACGTCAGGCTCTGGAGTGGCGTTTAGAAATGTTGTCTTTATTGAGAACGTACAGCACAGAAACACCCAATTCAGCAAGCTCACCATAAGTCGGACAAATCAGCTCCCCTTTACAAAACATTCACATGTAACAGTGTCTCCTAGAAATACACAACGTAATTATAAAAGAAACACCCACAAGTACACTGGTGATATACGTAATCAAACTAGCAGAACAACCTCAGCTGGTATGAACACCAGACCTCCTGCCCCCCCTGCTGTTCAGGCCAGTGGTCTCTGTTAGAAAGTCTAAGTTACATTCATTATTATCATTACTCTGACCTTCTCCACTATCACACACCTTTATGACGTGTAGACTGCACGATACAGCATCACAACAGTAAGATCTGCATTCAACGACTGGCTATTGTGCAGATTAAAAGTCACCTAGATGATGATGAAAAGAGTAGCGGGGTGGTGAAGTTCTGGTGCGGGTACATCGAGTTTACAATGTTGTCACGAAAAGTCCTCTAGTCCGTGATGACTTGTTTGATTCATGCAGTGCCAATACTGTAGGACTTTACATTTCTCATGTTCACACACCTTATATCATAATGTCAGTGAACGCAAATAAGATACCTGATTTTGATATTTTAAAAAAGCCTTTATGAGATATTATCAATATTATTATTATTGAAGTCAGAGCCCTTGCAGAATTGAAATACTCTTGGAATAAGCTGTATCATTTAGTTGTGGCATCTTTAATAGTAATTGTTCACTGTTCATTGCTTGTCAGTCTATCTGGTACCTGACACAGTGTCATTTAAAACCAGTGATTATATGTAGAATGTGATGATAATGACAATGAGAGCTTAGGTTTATGTGGTAAGGTTAGTTACAGGAGCAAGGTTACAACTCCATTTCTAGAGATAGATTCTGTATATTAGGGTCTAGACAATTATTTCTAAATATATTACCATCTATCACTCCTCTCTACAAGCCGCTCCCACTCCCCTCCACGTCGTCCACCATGACCGAGCGCTTGCGCAGCACAGAGTTCCCCTTCCTGCCGCTCCTGGCCTGCAGGGGCAGCTTGGTCTGGCAAGGGGCCCGGTACTGAGGCAGGCCAGTCTTGGTGGTGTCCAGCTCCTCCGGGTCGTCCTGCTGGGCCCTGAGGGCGGCGATCACATCTTTGTCCGAGGGGCTGAGGGTCAGGCAGCCGCAGGGGCGACCGCCGTCACCCTCCGCCCCCACCTCGCCGGCTTCTCCCACATCCTCCGGCTCATCCTCCACTGTCATGAAGGCGTCGCCCCACAGGCTCTCACAGAGATCCCTGCCATGCTGGTACATCTACACACACACACACACACACACACACACACACACACACACACACACACACACACACACAGACACAACACATTAGTGGGAGGTGAAGAGATATCTAGCTCCTCTGGCAAAATGATGGCTGTCCATGAGAGTATCAAAGGGAAAAGTTCTCATTATGCAAAATGTTCCCCCTCAGAGCGTTCAATTATGAAACCTTCAAGGTCCTGAAAGATTACATTTTTTTTTAAACGCGAGATGATAAAAATAACATTCCTTTATTATCCTTACTTAAGCTCAGTTATTACATGGTGACCTCACGACTCACACAAAGTGCAGCTCCAACTTGAGTGGGTATATTCGCTTTACAAGGTCTCATCTTTAATAATGCATCATGTTTCATAAGCTGATCATGTAATATGAAATCAATGGAACTGTAGCTGTTATATGCAGTATGAGAAAATATTTTCCCCCTTCAAATGTACTAAAGTAGAAATATAAAGGAGAATACACTGGAAGTACTGAAGTAATATACCTGAGCACAGTAACTGAGTAAATGCATTTAGTTACCTGTACACACTGTTAGTACATTTCCCCCCCACCAATATTGCATTGTAGATGCACATAATTTGCATGGCTTTTTTTCTTTTTGCCACATTCACCATGTATATCCCAACCTTCGTACACATCAATTGGAATAATAGATTCTGGCCTTTCAGGGCAGTGCCAGCCTTGAAAACAAACACCTGGTGCCAGGTGTGAGAGGGGGGCTGTGGGCACCTGGCAGCTGCTCTCGCGAGCGCCTTTTGTCTGCCTCTCTCGCCTCATTTCATCTCCGCCAGCCCTGAGAGCAAATTGTAAGACACGATGACCTTGAAATTCTCACGCTGGTATCAGAAAGACTTCATCTGCACCGCCTCTGCGGTGGAACGATCACTCTGTCAGGCCTCGCAGAGTCGACGGACAGATCTAAAGGCGTCGCAAAAGGTCACTTTCAGCGCCTTCTGTCCTCGCTTTCTGACAGGAAATTCATTACAGCGCTCACTCCTCATAAAGTTATACTTTGAGGAAAAACTCCAGTTACTGCTGACATTAGCTTTTATGTCTCCTGGAGCATGAAAAATGACACTCCTCTCTAATAAGACACAGATTAGAGGTGGATATTGCATAATGCTGCAAAAAAAAGGGAAACAAATCACAATTCGACGTTTAAGCTGTTTGACTGTAAACGCTGTAAGCTGACACACTTGGAAATAGGTGGGAAAAGCTAATTAGTGAAGTTTCAGTAAGAACCCCCATTCTTTCTCCAGCAGCAGCCTTTCATTAACGTGTGCTGCCAAGTCACACGTCTGTCTCACTGCTGTAGCTCATTTTGTCCCCTACCTAACTTCCACTATATCCTCCCGTGGCATCTTTTTTCCTC
>JBAJHX010000039.1:17154116-17172040 GCA_037176925.1 Amniataba percoides | reverse complement strand
ATCTATCTATCTATCTATCTATCTATCCATCCATCCATCCATCCATCCATCCATCCATCCATCCATCCATCCATCCACCTATTCATTCATGCTTTGAGCTGCACCACCTTTCGAGTTTACTGTGTCCTAAAATACAATGTGCAGCAGAGGATGCTCTTTAATAAGTTGGTGGTGCTGGAGGAAAAATTTAAGTTACTGAAGTACTAAAGTACTACATGTTATTAGTAGTGAGGGTTACATGAGAGTCTGAGTCAAATTTGAGATATTTGAAACATTTAACCCACTGGTGGTGCAGGAGCAAAAGGGTTCTTCCTTGCAGAAGAGAAAAACAAGCGTTACTCAGTCATTTTGAACACAGCCCAGCAGCGTCCCTGCAGCCTTCCTGCCCATTTCCTTTCGGATGGGTCAGCGTGGGCTGAGTTTGGACACTCTGTTGCGGATCTCCCGCCGTGTCTGGCACTGATGAGGTCATGGCTGTGTGGGCAGCTTGGACCATATGTTACATAAAAACTGTGTGAAAGTCCTAATCCCCAGCAAGGCCTTATGCAATGACTTTGCCAAAGGGCCACCCGCCTGTCAGTCATGGAAGTGATGTCATGGGTGGAAACATCGTGTTACCCAGTGTGATCCAGCAAGGACCCAAGATGAGTTTTCTTTGTTTCTTTTTTTCTGTTTTCTTTTTTCTTTCTATTTTTCTTTATGAAAATCTCATATCTTGTTTCATATATGTATTACTACAGACATATAAACAATAGTAGATACATTGTGACTATCTACCATACAAACCAGATTACACTGACACAGGCACGTATCAACTGTTGCAGCGCACACATTTATTCTCCACACATAATAATCCTCTGTCCAGGGTCACAAATGCCACGGCTGAGAGATTATATTATAGGCTGTCTGGGGGAGCCTTCTAGTAAATGAACTATACAACGCAGGCTCACTCTGTTAAAGGGGTTTGCATCTATCACATGAGCTAAGTGATACTATAGTGAAAGAAGGAAAAAGGGGAAACCGAAACTGAAGTATTAAAACAAGTTCAGGTTTAACTACAGATTATGTGACTATTTCTTGGCTGGTTGACGTCTAAAGTGACTGGCCAGATTTACAATTCATTTTCTCATGATCAAACACAAAAATAATTTTTTTTGTCTCATTTTAAGTCACTTGAAATAACCCAAGCCACCACGATATTTTTAGTTTGAACTTATTGTTTGTGTTTGTTGGAGATACATCATGACAAGAGGTCGTGTTTTGGCTGAGATGACTTGTGGTGGGAGTCATGAGGTTCCTCAGATTACTCTTTTTAATGGGAAAAAACAAGCTCGTTCCCAACCATCGTCTTCCATGATGCAGGAATCCCCTCCTTGCTGTGAAAGCATTAAGATGGATGGACTCATCATCACAATGCGCCGCAGGCTCCACAGTGTCTGCCTGAGATGTATTTCATATTTTGTGTGGAGTACCTCAAACAGATGAAAAACACTCTCAATTATAAAACATTATTTCCTCAGACTAAAAAAAAGGTAAGAGTCTGGTGCTCAAAATGTGCTCTAAGCTTTGACACTGAGAGATGAAAAGTGTTTGCTAAGATTAAACTCTTTATTCTGCTGTTCTTTTGTTTGGTTTTTTTTTGGGTTAAATTTAATCTGTCTCAGTAACATTAAGTATGTCATTCCAAATGTTGAGGATTGCCCAGTGATATTTTGATATTTAACATCTTAACTGGGATTTCTATTTTATATGCAGTGCTCAAGCGTTTTAATTACTGTGTGCACGGAGTGTTTTGTTCTGTATCATATTTTATATTTTGTAATGTTAACTATTTATATTGTACATGGGAGAGTTGTCATACAGGGCAGATTCTTCAGTCTAAAATAGTAGTGATCATTAAATTTACTTCCTAACAGGGCAACAGGGTTCTGAATGGAGGTTCCTGATTGGACTATACCACCTTTCCCTTTTCCTGAAACATTCACAAATGCATCCACCTTACATTACAGTGAAACTCATGATCAAGTGAACAGTGTATGAATGACCTTTAACCCTGAACAAGGTCCTTGGGTGTCTTTCCCTGAGAGATGTTTGTGCAGTGTGAAGCAGGACTGTCCTCAGAGCAGGTCTGCTGTGTCTCTGTCCGTGGTGCTGGATCCACACACACTCATAGTGAGTGTGAGTCTCAACTCTCACACCCACGCTGCAGTAAAAGCAGCTCTGGAGTGTTGAACACACACACACACACACACACACGCACACACACCCTTCATTCCCTACATTCATGCGAGCAGAGGCTCAGCTGTGTGTGTGTGTGTGTGTGTGTGTGTGTGTGTGGGAGGAGGGGCGACAGGGAATCCCAGGAAGGGTTACAAATATCGCGTTGCTGCTGCGGCCCCGCGCAGTCAGCAGCTCCGGAGGAAGAGACGGCTGATGAGTGAACGAGACGGTGTGAAGCCTCCGTGTTTGAGAGGGGCTGTGTGATCCCGAGGGCAGCAGTGTGTGTGTGTGTGTATATATGTGTGTGTGTGTGTGTGATGCTGAGGGCAGCACGCAGCCTGGTGCGGACCCGCGCGGATGTTCCGGGCTGAGGCGGACGCGCTGTGCTTTGTGACCACATGAGGGGGGGCGTCTGCTGCGAGAGCAGGGAGGAGACTCGGGTCCGGATCCGGCTCGGCTGACGGTGTGTCTGGGCCTCTGCTGGACGGATAGAAACAGTGGACGTAGACGTGAGAGATGCTGTCAGAGGCGGCTGAGCGCGGCTGAACGTTCAGGATGGGACTGCTGGACCCGTGTGTGTGTTCCTGCGCTTCTTCGACGTGACACCGGACTCCCTCTGAACTGTGTGTGTGTGTGTGTGTGTGTGTGTGTGTCCGGTGGATGCCGCAGCCCTGCTGGGTCAAGACGCAGATTAGTGAGGGGTCACCAGATTATTTGAGTGAGGGGAAATCCCCGCCATGGATGACTCGGGGATAATCCGGCGCAGGAGGCTGCAGGTGAGGCTGACCGGATGGACACTGTGTGCTGTGTGTCCTCTGATGAAGCATCTCTCTCATTGTTTCCAGCTGCTCCACGCACACACACACACACACACACACACACACTGCCGCTGCACTGGTTTATTTATATTTATGCACTGACAAGTTGCTGTGATTTTCATGTTTTATGTCTCCAGCATTACAGTGTGGATCTTCATGATGAATGCAGCCACTGCCTCTGTATATATCATGATATCATTCCCACAGAGACTCTCCAGTTGACTTAACCTCGTAGTACGGCGTTCTTCATGGTGTTTATTAGCTGTTACTGTCGCTTAAGATGAATTCAACCAGCTGTCTATAAATAATACATTGATATTACACCTACAGTAACGTTTCATTGCAGATTTGATATATGGGTTTGTTGTTTTTGAAATATTCAATTAGGTGTTAAAACGTGAGAGAATAGTGAAAACTGAATAACAAAAGTCAAAGAAATATCTCTGTTCTGCGTTAGACCATCAGTCCAAATCCAAACATATTCAGTCTTTTGTCATAAAAGAAAAGATAGAAAAGTGGCTCTTCGGCATGTTGAAGAGGTTGGAATCACCCAAAAAAAGACATTTTTGCCTAAAAATAGATTTCATGGTTAATCAATTCAAATAGTCACCCATGCATGTTCTGTCCATTAACTAACTGATTAATTAAACCAGCTGTTTCAGCTCTAATTTCAGAATTTCTGTAACAGATTAAAGAAGTCTGCCTGATCTGAATGTCTTAAGCAAAGCCCCAAATATAAATCCATCTATTCTTACTATTTGTTTCCCAGAGGGGTCACACACTGTCTGAAGTGGTGAGTGTCATCACTATAAAGCTCATTTCAGGACACTTTTATTTAGTTTAGCTTCTGCAGGCCACACAGTCTCTCAGACAAAATGTAGGTAATGAATCGTCACTCATGCGTACTGATATGACGTGTTCAAATGACTGTGTTCATCCATTATGAAGCAGCCTGCTTAACCACGAGTCATACGCCCCCCTCCATCTTTGTGTGATTCAGTCAAGTGAACTGAGCAGAGATGAGCAGCCTGCAGGCCGGACGGAGAGCTGCCTCCTGTGGGCTTGTGTGCATGCAAGTGTGTGTGCATTTATTTTCGTCTATTTTCATTGACTTATTCTGTACGCCTTTAACACGGTGGTTATATTTGCTTAAAAAAGCGGAGAAGAATTGTTAGCGAGGGCTCTGTATCGCACCTCTGAGCTGCTCGGAGGCAAATTGACCCCTATCACTGTGATAAGAGGGAGAGGGAGACGGAAGAGGGGTATAAAGGAATCAAGGGAGGATTAGTAGCGAGGTGTGCTGATGGTTTCATGTCTCATCATCCCTGCTGCTCAGCTCACTGCTCTGCTTCTGTGATGTATGACAGCAGCTGCAAGGGAATTAATCATCATAGAGTCAGACTCACAAAGTCTCTGGCATTTTATAGATACAGGCCAGCTGAATGATTTGGTGTATATCACTGTGTGTGTGTGTGAGTGATAGAGAGAGAGAGAGAGAGAGAGAGCAGACTTATAGTTTAAGTGATATGTAAGTTTAGCTTATCTGCAGTTTGTGTGTGTGTGTTACCATAATATGGGTGTGTGTAGGTGTGTGTGTCTACGTGTGTTGACGTGTGATTGGCTCTGCATGTCCTATTCAGCCTCTGTGTCACTCCCCTGGGTGTCATCATCCCAACCGTCACTCTCTCTCTCTCTCTTTCTGACACACACACACACAGTAATTCTCTCAGCACCATATGGTGACACACCCCACTCCCCCGCAGTCAGGGTCAGGGGTCACCCCCATGATGCATTGCTCCAACATGACTAACGTGGAAGGAACATCTTTGTGCCTGCTGAATTCTGTGACAGTGCGTTTGGCTTGCTGGCAAACACTTATGCACTGTTATTCACACGCTGCACAATGAAAATATTTAGAAATGATAATCATTTTATTAGATTTGCAGAAAATTGCTACAAAGCAAAATGTCATCTGTAAAAAAACTTGAATTGAAATCACTTTTTTGTTGAGAAATACAAACAGACTATAATATAGTTGAATGAAACTGCAGCTATTATTTTCCCCTTTTAAAAGAAGGATATTTATTTTTACACACAGAAAAAGAGTCAAAGCTTGAGGCTTCTGGATCGTATCAGTCCTGGATGGCCCATGGATGTTGACACAAGTGATTCTTTTACATTTTAGACGGCGTTAGCTATCAACTGCTGTAACTTAAAAAGTACGTGGATTTTCAACGTCTGCTAGCTATTTACCACAGAATACTATTATTAGCATTGTATTAGCATTAACATCTAAGCATTGTATTCAGCCGATATTATACTGAAGACAGAATTTCTTTCATGAAGGGCCTGATGAAATCAATTAGTATTTTTTCCTAAATTCTGTGTTTTATGATGATTTAATCATACACTACATTGTAAAAGCATGAAGTTACTGAAAATGTTTTCTCCAAAAATTCCCCCAAAAATCTTTCTTTCCCTAAACAACAGACCACTGATGTGTGATGAGACACTGAGACAGTACAAAATTACGGGGCATTTTTGTTGCATTTCATTTCAGTGTTGCACTTTTTAGACAGTGATATTTGTGATTCATAGTAATGAAATTAAAGGTAGTCCTCCAACTGATTAAATATGTTCATAGTCTGCCAACACAGATGTTGGCCGAGTTCATTCAAAGCCAAACATTCACACCTCCTGGAAAACACTAATGAAGGAGAGGTTTATGCTGCCAAAAAATAAATAAAAGCTAAATTTGTTCATAGTTTTTTTGTAGTTTTGATCAAATAAGTATATGCCAAAACAAACTAGAGAACTAGTTTATTTTTCTTCTTCTTTCTTTTTATTTGTAAAAATACATTTTTGTCAGTTCGACTTTAACATTCACAAGTTTCCTTCACCAGTCAGTATCGGGCTTGTTGTTCACACAATATGTAATAAATGGCTGCACAGATACAAAGTGCATCAGGCCATCTAGTATGCATGACACTCATGCCTCGTCCACACCCATCAGCCCCTCTGCCTTTTCCATCTGTCAGAGTCCCATCGGTTAGTCAGTCACGGCTATAGATGATGACTGGCCTGGTCACTGTCTCTTGGCAGCAGGACACTCCTTGATTGATCCCTGTTGTTCGTCTCCGGGCCCGCTCCCCTACCATTTTTCTTTTGCAGTGTGTCCACAAAATGATTGGACCTGCCGGCTCCCCCTGACTGAGTAGCGCTGTGCTTTATAGGCCTGCTGCTCAGCTAATGCCATTTCATTATTACAGGGGCTTTTTTATTCCTTCAGTGCAGACAAGATGACTTGAAGGACAGAACAGCAAAGAACCTTTATAGGTTTCTGTGTACCAGGAGACAGATTTCACTGGACTTTGAAGTCTCGGTTATGGTTTACTGCCTGCATCGAAATGTTTACCCCCTAGCTTTTCAAATGGCTGACTGAAGGGATGCATAGATGGACGGAGGGAGGGGCGGTGGACTGACTCACACACCAGCAAGCTAGCACCTCACCTTGCTGAATAGCTGAAGGAAAGCAGACAAATCATATTATCATCACTTTTAATGGTTAAACCGACAGTTTTTCAGGGAAACACCAGATATATTTTTGCATTAATATGATTAAAATAACTTAAATTCCAATGTTCTCTCCATCTCTGTACCTTCTTGCCTAAGGTTAAGTGAATTAGCAAACGATGCGTCAAGAATGACACTGACTCAAAACATGAGGCAACCATAAAAACAGACCCCTGGAGTGTACACACACATACAGTGCATCCACGCACATTGTGTGAGTGCTGGAGTTGAACCGTTAACAAGGTTATCTGTTGTCACAGTGAACATGCTTAGACAGAAATAGGCCATCCGCAGCTCAGATACTAAAAAGCGTAACATTAATGTGTATCTGTAAGCCCCTGAAGTAATCCTAAGGCAAAATGCTCATACATGAACCATCAGTAAAACAACACAGTGGCACAATCACCCTCCAGAGAGAGCGTTCGTGGACGTTAGCACAGCCTCCCTTTCTTTTACACAAACGCATAAACACGCACACCTCCATCACCGTGATAGCCTGGGACCAAAGGGGATCAGACAGTCGTTTATAAGCTCAGCTCACTAACCCCAGAGGACGAAGCTAAACCTGGATAAAAAGAGCATCCGCTTCCTGTCAGCGAATATGGTGTGGAATTGTGCTGCTCTCTAATCTGTGATCGGTGGGCATGTCATGTTTGCGACAGAGCCTCCCATCTGTTGTCAGTCACCCTTCGCCACCGCCAGACTTCATTAGCGGGAATCAGAGAGCATTTAGCTCCAAAACTGGCAACACATCAGCCTCACATTTAAAAAAAAAAAAAAATCTTTTTTCATGCTCTGACGTGGGAAATGCAGCCACGCGATGAGCAAGAAGCGAAGCATTCTGGCAAACTAATTACACCACAGGAGACTTAAGTCGCAGAGAATGCAGGCTGGAGAATATGTCTTGGATTATATTTCCTTAATGATACATTGTGTGCTTATCTTTTACTTTGTGGAAATGCTGAGAGCGTGAGTCACAAACACGGATTTAGAAACAGACTGCTGCGTTCATCTCTTGGCACAGTGACCACTGGCAAACTCCGCTGCATTGGGGAAATGAGTTTTTACAAATTAAAGTGGAATTGGGGATTAGGACAGGAAATTCGAGCAGATACTATATGTGACACTGATCACTAAGAATTATAATATTAAGTGGGGGTGACAGTGGGCTGTTTAATGGAATTTCCACTGGGTTAATAAAGGCTGTGTCACTCGAGGATTTAATAATTGAGCTGCTGGAGCACAGGGGTATAATCCACAGTCCTGTAGATTCACTGCACAGTTTAAACTCTCATTTGCAGCTACTTTTCTAGTCTGCTGCGTGCAGCCTTGAACCAGGGAAAGACCTCGTGTAAGGAAGGGAAGACGGAGGCTTCACGTTCACTGTGCCTATTTATTATTTCAGGCACCGGTGGACGGCTGCACTTTGTTTAATGTGCCAACTGCTTCTTTTTATTGTCTAGACATGACTGAACATTAAAGGGCTCCGCAGAGAGACATCAGACAGACAGTGAGCAGATGTTCACAGGTCTGGATTCAGATACAAAAGAGGTGCAGCAGTCTGTTCTCTTCCACAAATAGATTTAGTGCATTTGGGCTTGGTATCTTTAAGATCCTGGCAGTTTAGTATGAAAAAACCACAGTTTTTATTTTGTGCGCCATGATGAGATTTTATGTTGTTATGTCGGCTCTGGGTCGTACAGCCGCCCTGTAATGTCACTGGACTGTCAGGTCTGGTCAGGGCTCATTGGTGTAGTTAACCCCCCTCATCCTGGAGAAGCCTGTCTTGATTCCTCTCGCTCTTGTAAGCCATCGTCTCCTCGGCTCTGACGGCTCAGGGTCAATTAGCCTGATCAATGAAGGACAAAGTGATGAGAGATCAATAGGTTGAATATTCAGTTGTCCTTGCAAAGAGGGATTTATCTCTGTTAACATGGAAACCCTCAGTACACACAGCTGAATCGCCGCGTAGCCTGACCGATTCATCTTGAGATGAAGAGATTTTCTGTTCTTTGTATCGGGTGAGTGTTTTCCACTCGGTTTGGTTCATTCTGGCATCTTTCTCCTCTGAAGGCAGCTGTTATGTGTGTGACATAGACTTAACCTTATGGATGGTGACTGACAACATAAAAACACTCTGCTGCGTTGGAGGTTTGTCCTTGTAATCCACAGCTCTCCCAGCATAATACATATTTTGTGCCTGAGAGGAGATCAGTAGCAGCAGGTCCGCACACACACACGCTCACTCACACACAGTCTTTATCCGAAAGTTAACCTAATAATTGCGTTGACTGCGGTTGGAAGGCGGTCGATGCGACGCTAACAGCACCTTAACAACATTACCCTGCGTGTGACAGGAGGTGGTGTGAGGCGGCTAATGCATTAATTGCCTCTGCTGCTATACGCTGTTTAATGGCTCACACACACACACACACGTGGAGCTGAGGGCCGCGATAGTTGCTCAAGAGTACGACTGTGGGCATGAAAACATGATCTCTCTTTCTCTCTCTACTCCACCCATGTTTACACGCTCCATCCCCTCCCTCCCTCTCTATCTCAGTGTGCAGGGTTTTGTAAAGAGCCAGGCTGTGCTGGCATGAGATCTGGCTCTGCTCACACTGTTTTCATTCGGTGCAGTGAGTGTCTGCTACAGCCCAATGTACTGTGTCCATCTGGGCTCAGGAGATGGCAGGATACAAGAAGATAGAGAGAGGGGTGGGGGGGTTGGCAAATAGCATTGGATGAAATGAATAGACTGACTGATTTTAAGACAAACATATATGCAAATACATAATGCAAAGTTAAGCTGGATGAGTTTGCATGTAGTATTTATTACCATGTTAGTGTGGATTACCAGCTGGGAAGCTTCTCCAGGGCCCAAGATACCCCAGGGGTTCACTGTGTGACAATTAACGACTCACTTAGCCCCACCTGGCTTAGATACTGTTGCTACGCCTTCTCACATGCAGTTCACAATGGCAACAGTGATGGATTTTGAAAAAAAGTGTTGAAAAAGTGTTGAAAACATCATTTCTGGCTGACCTTTTGATATTTAAGCTAGTTTGTGGTATCTTAATTATAACTTTTGTTTGGGAAAACAAGAACATGTTCCACTAAAGCGCAAGTAGCATGATAAGCCTTAAGGTTGATCTACTGAATTAATTAGAGTTTAATCAAATTAGCATGCAGCAAACCTGGAGGCAAATCATATTTCAGCATAGGAATACAAACTGCACAAAGAGGGAGGGTCAATCCAGGCCAAGCATCCATCCATGGATCTTTCACGCTGTATGTTAAAGATATTTAATAATATCCCTTCACTAAGTAAGCCTGTTTTGATGTTTTTCTCTTTACCTAATGTAGCACACGTCAAATCCAAAGATCTGTTTTTCACGGAAAAAGCATCAAATTTCAGATGATGCCCTTAAAAGGCTTATGGGGGCTTTAAAGCGAAACACACACACACACACACACACACATCCATCCATCCATTACACACACACACATATTTTATACAAAGGTCACTTTGTGTGTACGCTGCCTGTTTTTATGTCTGCTGCTGCTCTAGAAGAGCTTTGCCAAGTCTGTTCATGACATGTTTCTCTACATCGTTGTTAGTAAAGTATGTACTTGAATTTTTCTGTACCTGATCTCTCTTTTTTTCTTTTCTTTGTCTTTCTTCCAGAAGGATCTGCCACTGCCTCGCAAGAACAGCAGGTGAGTGTTACCTTCGTTCATCCCGCCCTGATTCTCCCTCCCTCCTTCCCTCCCTCTGCCCTTTCTCTCCTCTCTGGGGAGAGGCCGGGTCCCTCCTGAAGAACAACAATCACCAAGAGGGAGGCTGCTGAGCTTGATTTGCACGTGGTGTTTTGAAAGCTCTGAGGATGCTTCGAGTGGTGCTTGTGGCGTTGAGTGTGTGGTGCTTCTGTGAATGAGAGGTCGGCTGGATGGATACTGGGAGTCTGCTGGAGTCTGATTACGGCCAGTCGGGAGCTCTGGAGGCTGTCCATGGTGCTGAAAGCCATTCCGCCTTTTCCAGTCGCTCAGTTACTCGCTCTTTATCTGCCCTCGCCTCTTCCCATTGCTTGGTTATTAATCTGCTTCTGTTCCGCCGTCATTTACACCCCTCAGCTTCTCAGCTGCTCTTCTTTCTATCTCCCTCATACACACTTAGTCTGGTTTGTCTGCTTGGCAGTTCATCAGTATAGCAAACAGCATTAGCCAACCAATGGGAAAAATGAACTGGCAAAGGAGGCACACAGTGATGAAAATACAGAAAAATACACACACAAATATATATTCTGTCAAACATACATTATTAACACAAAACGATTACCCACAGCAAAATAAAATAAGCTTTAAAGCATTAAAGCGCTCTGTGGATAAATGTAAAAAACAACAAAAACTCTGCAGCACTTTCTCCTAATACAGAGACTGGAAATTTCAGAAAAAAATATTATACTTTTTACTCTCCTACATTTATTTGACTGATGCAGTGTCTATTGAGTTAGCAGGCTGAGATGAAAAAATGTTAATGTGATACATTTTTTATAGACTAAACTACCCGATAGAATAAATAGTTAACAGTAGCTCCACCAATATTACAGTATAAAATGCTGCCTCCAAAATCGTCCCTCTGAAATAATAATTCAATATATAATAGCATAATATAATAATATAATATAATGTTTGGGCCATTCCGCTGCATAATATGTGAGCTTACTTTTGATATTTAAAGCACATTTTGTAGTACAGTCCCCCTCAGTATTTTAGCATCTCTCCGCTCCTTGTTTTTCTTGTCTTCTCCACAAAGTTATTAATTTGGTTGAGTCTCTACTCTCATCACAGTGAGGCAGGCAGCTGCTTTCAGAGAAGTTACTGACTGGTAAACACAAATATGAATTAATTCACATTTATTAGTAGCTTCCTATTTAGCGTGCTGACACAGACATTTGAAACATATGAAGACTTTTTTCTTCACCACATGATGTATAGATGATTATGAAGTGAGTATTAAATGAGACCAGTGTGTTGATAAGGCCATTAAGGTGTTCAATGATTATCTCTTTTGTCTGAGTAACAGTAAATCTGTGCGTGTGTCTCAGTTCATGTTTGGGTGTTTGGTCACAATCATCTACCCTCTTCTTCTTGTCCCCATGCCCCTGCCCCATCCATCTTCTGTACGCTGCCCCCTCATCCCGAGTCATCATGGGTAATCAAACATGAAATGAAGCCGCAGACCGACTCTGCTTGTGCACGACCCCGTGTCCTCCGATTCATCTCACTGTTGCCTTTAACTCTCCACGAATACTTCCTATTTTTGCCATCATGCCCTCCCCTTCTCTGGAGACAGCTTCCATTTGGATTCAGTCCGTCTCCTTCGAATCACATCCCGTCTCTCCTCTGTAGGACGCCATGAGCCCCACCATCCATTATAGATGAGCTCAGTGGAGTTCACATTCAGTCTGCCTACTGCACCCATTCATGGGTAAACACAGCCATTCAGGATCTGTGTGTGTTTGGCATAGATCATTATTACTTCTGTTTTTTTTCAACTTTAATTGCAATCAACATCAGCTTTATGGTTATGTAACAGTTCCCATGACATCATCCCTTCATTTCTTCACTCTCTACTGGGATGAATTAACCTCCCATCACTCTCTGCTCCCTTCATTCATGGTGTCCATGGCCTGAAGTAAAAGCTTTTAACTCCCCATCAGGTTCTTTCAGTGTGGACATTGACTGCAGAGAAAACAAAGAGAGAAACAACTGCAACGTCACAAAACTCTGTACCAAGGCACCTTAGCCTTGAGAAAACGTCCCACAATCCCCTGTTGCCTTTTGTTGTTCCTCTCTAAAAGACAGACCCACCCTTTCTCCCTCCCACCATCCTTTCCTCCCTCTCTCTCCCTCTCTCTCTCTCTCTACTTTGGTTCGTGGCCACACTTGACACGCAGACACCGGCGCACATCTGAAGGTTGTAGGAGCTACAGTACGCGTTGCATTGCGATTAAATTTTCCCAGAGACCTGCTGCTTGCTGACTGCTCTGCCTCACTGCACGGCCGCTGCTCCTGTTGCTCATAGCGACGCCCAGATACCCAAAGAGCAACATGTTCAGACGCAGTAAGAGGTACAACAGATTTGGTTTGTGTGGTGTGAGGCGTGGTAGCGCTGCTTTTCCTCTCTCTCTCTCTCTCTCTCTCTCTCTCTCTTTCTCTCTCTCTCTTCGTGTAATTCTTTCCTTTGATTCAGTCTGTGTGAAGCTCAGTCCTCTCTCTCTGTGAGTCTGCAGTGTCTGCAGTATACGTTACAGAGAGGCTCGTATTGACAGCGTGTAAGGTCACTGTTTGTGCATGTGTCTAACTTGGTTTTAGATGTCTGCTCTTTTCTGCTTAGTGTGCATGTTGAGAGTCTGAGTGGTTTCTAGTGTATTACAGTGTACTGTTACTGTCACACTGAGGGTCTGGCATCTTGTATATATGCTGGTAAAGTTCCAGTAAAGGGTGCAATGTGGAAACGCACATAGTCTTTTAAAGTTGTATGAGAGTTTTATATTGAAGTGGTGTGTAATGTTATGTTATTAAGCACTTGAGCAGACCAATACATAGATAAATATTTAAGACAGTCCTTAAAAACACACACAGTTATGTGATCACTTGAGTCATGCTAGCAGTGTGGCTCTGTGACGACCGTGTTAGTTGGTTTGTGGTTTTCCTCTTGTGACATCATGAAGTCAGCATTTGTGGTTTTGAGTGAAATATTAAATGGATTACTATGCAGGCAGGATGAATCGTGATCACATCGGTGATCTTCTGATGTTTCATCTGTATGTATTTTCATGTTAAAATGTGACTTGTCTTTTACCTGCAAAACTAGTAAAATGCATATTAGCTTCAGCTGTATTTTGTGTTTTGTGCTGATTAACAAATGTTAATATGTGAAAAAAGTTGACTAACATGGTGGACATAGAAAGCATTAGCGTTTGCTACAGACTCTTAGTACGATAATCTCTTATTTAATCATAGGTATGTTTTGGGTGTAACATGAATGAAACTAAGTCATGTGATCTCTCATTTCCTTTTAAAGGGCAGGCGTAGACACACCCATCTATGCACAGATGGCCTCAAGAACATTTGCTACCTACACAATGTGGGCGCAGGGGCATGAAAGAAACAAGCAGTGACAGTTGCGGTGTGCTTTGCCACAAGATGTAAGATAGCGCCTCTTGTCTCATTATATGGCCGTCCAAATCTGGGTATTCGGAAAAGAAATCTGCTTTCATTTCGGGTACTGTGGTATATGACAGACAACCTTTTTCTTATGGCATACAATTCAATTAAAAGTCCTATTTTTAGAAGTTATCATCATAAATTACATTTTATTCAAAGAAACCTGCATAGATGTTTAAAAATGAAAGTTAGTCACAACCTTGAGATTGAGTTTCATCATTACACTACAGTTTATCTTTAGCCTGTTGTGGTTTTTGATCCTGATGTGGATATAACGTCAAGTTATGGAAAATGTGCATCAGTGAGTCATCATAGTGACATTTCCGGCAGACCTGCAGGTAGACTGACTCACTCTCTGAAGTGATCAGTCAATGATTACGCGAGTCCACGATGAGTCGGACAGGACCTTGTAAGTTTTAGTTGGATTTCCCGGGATTGTGAACCCTGATAGTGAAAGAAGTTTTCTTCTGTAAGAGGTTGAATCCCCACCAGCTATACTTGCAATTTCATTTTGGAAGTAAGTAAAAACAAAACATCCCTGCAGGGATCAATAAAATTTCACATTATTGCATTCCTTAAATAAATCATATGAGCACTGTGTTCCTTTGTGCTCATAATTGATAGTTTTAATCACTTTGATGTCAACAGGCTGAAAATTTGAGCTGACATTCAAGCAGCGGGGGTTTCCTCTCCGGCGGCGGCACTAGTGGATGTCGTGCTGAGTCTCTCAGAGTGACTTCATTCTCCCCTGCTGATCGGGGATTAAACCGACTTCTATTACAGCAGAGACTCTCGTTATGGCACACCTGAGCCCGGACAGACAGGCAGACAGATGGAAATAAGGCAGAGCTCTCTGCTACACTCCTACAGCGGTGCCCACACCCAAGAGGAATCCTTTGGAAAATGCTGCAGTGTGTATAAAATGAGGCGTGGAGTGTGAGCTCAGTGCCCTAAACGGGTAAAATGTAAAGTTAAAGATTGTTTCAAAGGTTTTCCTCTTGTCTCTGAAAATCTAACATCCAAAGTCCCTGCTAGGGAAGACAGAGGAACAAGGGGATGAGTGATTAAGATACTGAAAGTGAAGGAGGTGGAAAAAGAAAGAGGTTGTGCAAGAGGTGAAAGGAGGAGAGACTCGCAGAGAGTGCAGGGCCCTGGGGTGATATCTGTGTCTGCACTTCCATTAGGGACCGGCTCACTAAGGTTACGTGAGCATGCAAGACACGCATACAAGCTTTGACTGCCTCACTCTCACTCTTTTTTTTTCAAAATTTCTTTCCTTCTTTATTTCTTTCATTCTTTAGTCTCCCTCCTTCACATTCCTTCAGATTTTTCTTCCCCCTTTTTTTATTCATTTATTTTTCTGTATTTTTTGTTGCATGTATAAGTGAGGAAGGATCCGGGCACATTAAGTTGTGAGGTCGATGAGCGTTCTAATTTGTTCACTGAGTGACCCTCTATGACACCCTGGTCCCGAATAGAGACTGTCCAATCGTGTCTCCATATCTGTGACTAAGCACGGCGCGGCCTGTCAAGTTTTGGATTCCACCACAAGCTGAAGCTGGAACACATGCAGCTGCAGCAAGAGAGATACTCTGCGTTTAAAGAGTTTGAAGGAGGTGTCTTAATTTTTATCTGTCCAAAACAAAGAACAGGAGAACAAAGGTTTTAGGAAGAGATGACTGAGTTATATATGCTCGACACATTAGATCTTCATCGTTAACACAGTGAAAATATAGCATGTTGGCAAATGGGATAGTGTTAAATGAAATAAGTATGATAAGATGACAGTTTTTCATCATCATACTAGTTCTGTGTCCTCTGCTGGTGAGAATAATGACTTCCTGTTTGTGTCATGTAGTTTTAGGAGCAGTTTTTTAGCATGACCTCAGCGCGTGTTTAAGACCCCCTGACCCCTTGTAGATTTTTTTTGTTTCTTGCATGCTGGGGAATGTTTGATTTGCTTCTGAGAGAAAAATAAGTCTTCCTCTGTCTGAAATCAACAAGCTATTGATTAAATTGATTTCAGTGGAATATGACTGCATTTTGTGCTGAGTCAAAATGGAAAGTTTGACAGGCTTAGCAACAGTAACTTAGGGCGGGGCATAGTGAGCTATCCATTGGTTGGGTGGTACTGGAAAGCAGAGAGTTACTTGAATACTGTATATATATATGCAGAGATTACAAAGGACAAATATTGTGTGTGTGTGTGTGTGTGTGTGTGTGTGTGTGTGTGTGTGTGCTTCCCTCAGGTGCTTTGGCTCAGGTGCACTGTGCTGTGGGGAAAACAGTTCATGCACAGATGTGATCGCACCCACACACACGCACAGCACACACACACCAACACGCTCGCATTCGTCCTCCTCTCGTAAACTCTCCTCTTCTGTAACTAAATAAGCCATCACACGCCACTTAACCAATTATGAGCAAACCAAACGAGGTCAGAAGGAGGCCCTGACACCTGAGTAAGACTGCAGAGTCTCTCCCTCTAAGTGCTGCAGCTTTCCCCCAAGAGGAGCACGGGGTTCAGGACACACAGGCTCACACAGGAGGCGCTGCTCCTCCTATTAGCTGCTGATTTCAGTAAAAGGCCCCGTCTTTCCTCTCGTCTCAGAGTAATGGGACTCTCTTTGATCCCCCTCCTCCTCCTTTGACTCCCTCTCAGGGCTTCTCTTACAGGAAAACACTTTTGAGGACGCAGGCTTCTCAACAGTACTAAATTTACCCGCGCTTGATAGATATTGCTGCTGTCAGCTGCTGTGTAACTCCCCAGACTAAGACAGAAGATTTGAGCCTATTACAGAAAAAAAAGAGAAGATAAACAAGAGCGAGAAAATGAGGTGTTTCATCGCGGCTGAGTGGCCCTGAAGTGCTGTCAGGGATGTCTGGAACCCCAAAGAGCCGAGGATTCTGGGAAGTGAGAGAGGGGGAGGAGAGGGTCATCGTGTCTGTTTGACTCTTCTCTTGGCCACTGTGTATGAGGCCAGGCGATGATTTTGACATTTAACACAATGCTCGGTGCAGTCGAGTGGAGATGTGACGGAGCTGAGTGAGGACAGCGCTGTGCCTCCGGGCCTCACCATGACCATTTTAGCTGCTGTCCTTGCCTTTTACTGCTGCTCACGTGACCCGCTGGACAATACTGTTAGACTGACTTCCTTTAAGACTCGGAGGAGGCAAAACAGGAACCGATCCATCATTAAATTAAGGCCGATATCATATGGTAGAGCTAGAGCTGAAACTCCTCTTGGATGAATTGCTTAATCAATAAACACAAAATCAACTGTTTGAATCTATTAATTGTTTTGATTTATTTCTGTAAGCATTTAGAAACCGTTCCCTGCGTCCAGCTTCTGAAACGTGCTGCTGATTTTCTCTGTGTTATATAATTGTAAGTAGACTGTTTGCACAAACCCTCTCCTAAACAGTGATTATCCAGTCATAGCTTAGCAGCCATAACTAGGCACGACAGGCCTGTCAAGCTTTGGATTTCTCCACATGCTTGAAGGGGTGTGTGTGTGTGTGTGTGTGTGGAGCTGTGCTAAGAGAGATAACCTCAGCACATTTTAACCTCTCCAAAACTTAAAAGGGAATAAACACACTGTTTATCTGCTCGAATACGGGCCTCTCTCTTGTCAATGTGAAAGTGAAAACATGCTGTTTGAAAAATAGGAACAAAAATGGAGGCTGACGTAGAATGAAACAGCAGTCAGATCTACACTTCATTTTTGCCTGGGACATGCAGCTCGAGCCTCATCTTTTACCATGACGACATGCCAGATTCATATGCAGATGCCAGGTGCATGTTCGAGATGCTTCTACATGACTCTGCTTTTGGCACAAGTCGGCTGGAGTCTTCCTTTTTAACCAGCTCTTTGAACTAACATTATCTTGATTAACTAGCAAGCAGCAAATTTGCTGTGCCACTGTTATTACTGTGAGTGTACGATGTGACAGCCTGTTGTCCTTGTGATTTTATTGTTGTTATAGTTTTTATTGCTATTGCTTTCTGCTATCTATCTATCTATCTATCTATCTATCTATCTATCTATCTATCTATCTATCTATCTATCTATCTATCTATCT